>ML785699.1:829383-843893 GCA_009831015.1 Picea engelmannii | reverse complement strand
AAGCATAAAATAATGAGAAAGGACGTTGTATACCTTGGAATGATCAGATGAAATGATAGTATAAGTCAAAATGCAGGTGATGAAGGGTAAAATAATAGCAAAAAGTATGGGCAAAAAGGGTACAATATGTGGTCCTAACAGCGTGCACCTTTCTTGAAAATTTATTCCGCCTGTGAAAAATATTGGTGATTATGAGCTGTGAATTCAATGATATATCCTTCCAGAGTCGTGTTAACCCAGAAATCGATTGCTCGCGTAATCTGGTTATCGAACCGATGAAGTGTTGCAATATTCTCTATGTCCCACGTATAGGTATTCTTGATGCGTTCTTTTAATTCTAGAGCTTCTTGTATCCAATCTATCCAATGGAACAGTTCTTCCGGGAATTTTACCTAGAATATCTCATACTGGTCACTTGATCTTTATGAAAAAAAGATAGAATCTCTGGTAGCCTTCACACCTTTTCCTCGCAACTCTTCTTCCTTCCATATAAAAGCGTCATTGTTTCATTCCCACCATTTTTGAATACTAGATCTATAGATCCACGGAAGCATTCTCCCTATAGGTTCCCCTTTAAATTATAGGTCCCGACAACGAAACCATTTTGTTGGCACAACAGTGATCAAACCAGGGTCCTTCTCAAGTTACCAACAAAAAGCATTGATGTAGTCTAGTGCATTGGAATTTTCATCTTCCCGGGAGGGAAGAAGTCTCACCCGAAGCACAACCGAGATGAATAGGAGAGGGAAGGGTAAGGAGAATACTCAGACAAATCTCTGAAGTATCAAGATTCATATCATTCATGCGCAAGATAGCTTAAACCTATTGTATTCCTTAATATTTCCTAACCGAGAATGGGGAAACGGAGTTACGTAGACATTCATATGTAATCTATAATCATTTAAGCATATCAAACATAAAAGATAACATAGCATAACTTTCAATAGAATTATAAGACTAAGTACATAAGATATTTTCAAGAAAATTTGGTCTCCCACTGTATTATCATATAATAGGTTTCTTCTTCAGAATACAATATCAGATTGAGTTACAGATACAATTGGTCATGTCAAAGATAATCAACAAATGCTTCTACACTACTGTGAGACAAGGTTATTTCAGTCCCTTTCTCTCTTCAACACTATAGTACTACATGACTCTATCACATTATCAGTCTGGTTCCTAACCTGTATCTCAAGACTTAGCTAAGGTAACAACATGAATGATAACAATAATAACACTAGCAAACCTTTTTCAATCATATTTATCCCATATATGTATAATCTAATCCAGGCTTGCTGGTTGAGAACCTGAGAGTTCTCTCTTCTTCTTGATTCGGTTGCAACCTCTTTCTCCCAAAACTAAGGTTGCATTGTCCTTCCAATTGTTTTTTGTTATAACTGTTTCTTTTTGCACATTCCCTTTTCTATTCTTTTTGTTCCTTCCTTTGGTCAGCTATCTGATTCCAAAATATCTTGCGTAACTTATGTTTATCAAAACGAAGTTTTAAAATATCTTATGCAACTTCTATTTATCAAAACGAAGGGCCCAACATGGATCTTTAGGCCACATGTAGAATACACAAGGGAGAAAACCCCCTCAAAGTTGTGACACATCATCATATTCCACTAGTAGCATCTAGCCTCCAAAGGCCCTTCAAGGATGAAAACTTCTCCAATAATCCAACAAAATGTACAGGTCATCCCTAATTCCAATTTCGCACAAATCAACACCTTAAATCTTCCAAAATTTGGCTCATAATAATAGTTTATTAAAATCATAACATAGGTCGGCCCTCCATTACAATATTTCTACCCACCCACCCACACACACACACACATATATTTCATCCAATTATCATTATATAGGAGGGACTGGTCTATTTTGAATTTCAGACCAGTGACCTGTAACATAATTTGAATATACTCCTTCATGAAATGTTATTTCCTTAGATAACCATGCTAGACCAAAGTGTTGGGTGCTAACTTGTTGAGGTAAAATTTGACAACCAACTTTTGATGGCTCCTCATGACAAGGTAATGAATGCATACTGAATCCAAATTCACAGAAGCATCCAGATATGAAGCCATTTGATGATAAGATCACAGTGCCTTAGTGTCTTCCTCAGGATCCACCATTTGTCTACATTTATGATTTTTCTTGTTGAAATAACTTGCAGGATCACTTTCAGCTGTTGATAAAATGCTCTCCCTGGATGCATCTAGTCTACAGGGAACAAAAATGTCCCATCCCAGTGGAAAAAAAAACGTGAGAGAGAAAGAGAGAGCATCTTCCAGGTGGTAATAGTGTTCATGATGTGACTACCCCATTTATATTCAGCCTTCTCCTCAGAATTTGCTATATCGTGAAAAGAACATCATTCATCATCATGGGAAAGAAAAATCGACTCTCCTTCTAATATGAAACAAACAGTAGTAGTTATGCTATGGATTAGATGATTCAATCAATCAAAGGAAACCTTTTCAGTTTCTTCAATATTTCCAACATGTTCTAGCTTGTTTTCCTGATCATCAAAATCCATATTTTCATTGCATTGAAGTTGGAGTTCATCACCATCAGGTCTAGTACTTATTACGAAGATCTGGGCATCCAATGCAATATGAAAAATGTCATTATCAATCCCATTGGAGATTGGAAAGCCCACATATGGCTTTAATTCTTCATCTTCAAGGGAATTTTAACTTGATTTAGTTGATTTAGAATTGGTATAGTTGTCCTCTGATATTTATTTTGATACAACAGTATATTTGTGCTTCAAATGAAGTTAGAAATTCTACAACAATGGGATCTTCATCTATGGGACTTACGAAGCCTCAACCATATTTCCTTCATTACAATGTCCCTCAATCACAAAATTATAAGTCATGGAATCTGGTCTAAGTCACATCATAATATTGTAGCTTGCTAGATTAGGTTCACCCAAGAATTCTCGGAGTAGCATCCCATCTGTCATATATTTCAAAATAGTTTTCTTGGATGTATAATTTTCAAAAAAAAAAAGGATAAGCTACTGCATGACCAAGTTTAACACCCATCACAACTTCAAATCTCATCAAGAAATACCTTCTACACAACCTCAATCACAGGCACTTCAATATCCTTCATCAAGTAATTACATGCTTCCTTACTAGCAGCCATTCTTCTTATGTGTATCTTGTAGATTTAGTTCACACTTCTCAGAATTGTCATTTCCTCATTCATACTAATTAGCATGGCTTTCCAAATCATCCCAATGGGTTGGTGGGAAACAAGACTTAATATCTATCTATCTATCTATCTATCTATCTATCTATCTATCTATCTATATATATATAGGTGATTGGAGTGGTTACAAAAGATTCTAGGATATGATATGGAATTTGTCAGAATTATCATTTCCTCATTCATACTAATTAGCATGGCCTTCCAAATCATCCCAATAGGTTGGTGGGTAACACGCCTTATATATAGGTGATTGGAGTGGTTACAAAAGATTCTAGGATATGCTATGGAATTTTTCAGTTATAGCCCACTCATACAAAATATTACAAAGAGAATTTGTGTCTTTGGAGGCATGCATAGAGGATCAGGAGATTGAGCACAAAGGATATATAAGATGACTCTACCTCCACGTACTCAGAATTTTGTAGAACCATGTACAAATACTTCTATGTTCTTACTACTATCGATTCATCTTTCGTTGCACTCTAGTTTGTGCCAACACTTAAGTCAAAATTGAGCCACAACAACCCAAGTTTTTTACCACACCTTCCAACTCATTCCCAAGTTCGATTTTACACTTTTCAACCATTTTCCTTCTTGCACTCATTAAGTGTAACATTCTAGCTTATAATATCTCCCCTTGTACAAATTTTGGACTACCAAAAACAAAACTTGACAACTTCCTGTTTGTGGGATTATATATGGAAGAAATTTTCTAGGTTAGGAATAACATATCTAGGTGGAACTTAGAGGTTCCCTTGGTGAAATTTGGAGTCTTTCGAGATATATTATTGGAATACCCCCCTAAAAATATACTTGATATCGCAAGTTGAAAATAACTTTTAACTCGTAGGATCCATTGAATCCAATCTTAGTTTCACTATGGCCCATCAACCACAACATTACTTAAAACTTATAAGTCCTTAACTAGTACATTTTAAATCAATTACACATGGATGAGAGTAATGGTTAATGTTATTGCACAATATGCACTTGCACAAAGCCTAAAGGAAAGTAGGCAAAGATTGGTGTAACATGGAGGTATCCCTATCACTATCACCCCAACAAGGTACCTCTTTCTATTTAGGAGGAGAAAAAATCACTCCAAGGGAGATGTACCTAGACCTAGTGGGTTGATGAAGGGAAATGAATAGTAAGTAAACCACCCCTCTCTCTAGGTCACTCGGGTCAAGTTCAAGTCTTGAAAGGATGAAGCAAAAGGAATATAAAGTGCACCTTCCCCTTACCAATACAACAAAAAACGTTAGGGAAATGATAAATGATAATAAATGCTTCAACAAGACTTCAAGTTTATAGAAATGATTACTGCTAATCAATGTATGAATCAAATGATAAATATATAGTAGAAATAATTAATTGATGGAAGCTGTAATAATATCCAAAAAATGCAATTGAATGGACAATATAAAAAGATATCTTAAAGTCTTAAATGATAATACTTCGTCTCATGCAAATTATAGATATATGTCAATCAACAAATAACCTTTAACAGATTGTCTAAATTGAATGTAACAACAACAAATCAAAAACTAATGACAACAAATAGTAAACCTTCATAAATGTACTTTAGATAGGCAATTAAATGCACACTTTAGTTCCGATTGATGTACCTTGCCTCATACAAATTCTAGTTTGATTTAAATGGTCAAGTGAGCTTGAATAAGTTGCTAGATGATGGTTGTAGAAGTGATTATGACAACAAAAAATAAGGTCAGTTTGCTAGAATAAGTTAGTGTTAGTTGTAGTTAGTAAAAGGAGAAAGGTTTAAGGTTTGATTGTTGGTTGATCTCTCAACAAGGATGAGGTCAAGAGTTAGCAGCATTTTCTTGGAGCAAACAACAACAATAATTATACTAATCTAAGTAAGGATGGACTTAGAGAGAGTAACACCTTAAGTCTCTCTAGAATCAAAACTTTGAGAAGGTGAGGTGACTAGGGTGTAGGATCTTCTAGGCCCTAGTGCCTCCTTCTCCTTAGAGTTATTAAGAATTATATTTTAATGCAACACAATTGATCAAGGATTCTAAAGTGATAGCACTTTCGGGATTTAGGAGCTTGACAATGTAAATCACCTTTAGCAAAGACTAGAAAATATAGAGAAAACAAGTAACACCTTAAGTTCTTCACTCCTAGGATTTACCAAGCATGCAATTTCATAATATTTATCATGAGAAAGAAAACATACAACCATTCAAATGAAATGAAAAAATGCATATTTTCTTACTTCACCAAGAATAATCATACCATAAAACCCTATATTTCCAAATGACTTCACCAAAAATGATCCAAGATGCATCCAAAATAGCCTCCAAGCAAATTTTCATTCATAATTTCAGCCACAACCCTAAGAGGGTGCCAATTTTAGACCTCCACTCTCCCAAGTGAGAGTTATGATGAAAAATGAATGTAATTTATCTTTATTTATACCAAAATTTGACCTTTAATTACTTTAGGTCAAAAAATCAGGGTCGACCCTGAACAATTATTACAAAAATTAAATTTACATAAAATTCCATGATAAAACCCTAAAAGGGTGATGGCATGCCCTTCCTAGGGTGACATTGATCCTTCAAGATGGATGTTTGGCCTCAATTGGTGAAACATTGAGCCTCTCAGGGCCTGGTCACACCATCAACTGCCAAACATTGTGAAAAATGTCCCCCTTCACCGGAACACCACTGCAGAAAATCCTAGCCCATTCAGGATGATGTCATGGGCTAGGTGGATGGTCTATAATCCTCCCAAGAAAATCGTCCAAGTGAGTGAAGGTAGGACTTGTCCATCTAGGGTCTTCCAGAGTGCCTCCAAGGAAACAAATTCCTTATTCAATGTGCAAATTAGTCACCCCTATCATGCCCCAAGCTTGGGGCTTCAAAGTCCATCCATGGGCTTCAGGCCCTCATGAAGGTCTGAACTGGTCATTTCCTCATGAATATATGTCTACCAGTGATCCAGATTATTTTCGGCACGAAATGAGAGTGGAGATTTAATAAATAAATGCACAGAGATATCACGAATATCCAATAATATAACATAAATGTATCAGAGATGCAACCATAAACACAGAGATACAGTAATACACAATTTATATTAATGAAAGAAATGTACAAAGACTGTAAAAATACAGAGTGAAAGACTCGCTAGAATGGTGGCAGCTTATCTCTGAGAAGAGATGTGACGGATACTTGCATTCCCAATAAGATGATTACAATGAGGCTATGAAGTCCTTTTTTACAATAAACAGGAATGCCAAAAACCCTAGACATCCAAAAACCTAACCCTAGGAGATGAAGCGCCAAAAGTCACGTGGGCCTCATTTGGGTAAGTTAGTACATCAACTTCATGAGGTCGTAACTTTTGCATACGATCTCCATTTTAGATGCATGATATCCCGTTGGAAATGTATCATCAAGGAGATTCATTTTTGGGGATCAATCATTCCTTTGGTTATCATTGAGAAGATCGATCCTGAAAAACCTTCATTTAGGCCCCCAAAATGGCCCCAGAAGTTAAAAACTGCTAAAAATAGTAAATTACCAAAATTGCCAGAAAATTGTTTTGAGCCAGTTGGAAAAGGTGGGTGGCCACCGATATCCACCTGGATCAATCCTCCCTCCTTAGGAATCAATGGTCTCCATTACATTGAGTGCCCTGGGGAGAGGGAAAAGAATTTGTTGAATCTGCATCTTGATGAGCTGCTTGCCTTGTTGGAGAAGTTGCGTTGTTTAGCTTGTTGAAGGTTGTCATGAACATGTGGCAGGAAGGGTTGGACCTTTTTAGCTAGTCTGGCTACATCAGATGCCTGTGTGGATAAGGAATATTTGCACTTTGTTGCAACCTTGTCGACGTGCTTCTATTGGATAGAAGGTTCTTGGGGTGAGGCTATAGTGGTTGCAATGTCTTTTTGTTCCCCTTTTGAACAGATTGTGAAGAAGCTGAATTTTGCAATATGAGATACTATCTTGTGGAACTGTTTAGGTGGAACAATAGTTGGAACTACCTCTGGAATTTTGTAGAGATGAAAACCCAAAGTAACAATGACACTATGGGGTCGAGACTCATAAACGACATGGCATATCCACATATATGGTTGGCCGAAGAGGACATCACAGACATCCAATGGGGAAACATCACATAATACCTCATCCTTGAAGGGTTGTATGTCGTATGATAATCGACACTGTTGGATGACATGAAGATATCATCCTTGGTGAAGCCACCCGGTGTTGTATGGTTGTAGGCGTGGTGTTGTCGACAATCCCAACTGTTTGATGACCTCTACTGAGATGAGGTTCTTCTGGCTTCTGCTATCAACAATAAAATGCAGCAGGGTCCCCTTCACCCACATATGTGAATGAAAAAGGCGCTCCCCCTCTTTAGGATCAGTTGGTTCTTTTGGTTGAATTGTTATAGTCGCAACAATAGCAGTGGGGTCTACGTCAATGATCTGTCCTTTACAAATATTTTCAGAATTAGGGTTCGACTCCTTGTCTTTGATCTCGACCACCAATGACTGTTTTGAGAAACATTCATCGGTGTTGTGTCAGGGGATTTTGTGGAAATCACACCATTTTCTGGTGTCCTTCTTTGTCTTCCCGTGACCCTTCTTTTCCTGTGGCTTGGACTGGTTTCCAGAAGACTATTTGTTAGGGTCATCTTTGTCATACTTTGGTTGTTGCAGATTTGCAGACCCGAACTCTCGTTTGTTACGGTGCTTAAATTTCTTTTCGATTTTAACAACATATCGATAAGAAGCACTGAGTGATGAGATGTTCAGAAAATCCATTTTAGTTTGGATGTATCTGTGTAGATCCCCACGGTATTTAAAAACCAAATGTCGTTCGGAGTCTTTGATACACAGCTTGGTGCACAAGGTATGGAAGGTATTGGTGAACTCTAGAACTGCTTGGCCGCTCTCTTGTCGCAGTGTGGTCCATCTCATGTACTGGTCCTCATAGTTTCCAACACGGTAATACTGTTCCTTTACCACATCCACAAAAAAATCCCAAGTGGGCTCGACCCCATATATTCCAGACTCCTTTGTGGAACTCTACTCCCAATAAGTTTCCCACCAATGTTTGACATGGTGGAGAGCTTTAAGAAGTGCGAAGGTGATATTTTCTCTGTCGAAAAAATTGTGAACAGAGAAATAACCTTCTAGCAGGTTTAACCATTTGTCTAGGGCTTCTGCATCTATATGTCCTTTAAATATAGGAATATCAAAATTAACTTGTACCTTGAAAGGCGAGGTGCCTCCAAAGTGGTCGTTTGATGAATATGTACCTGTTTCTATCAGCGGGCATTGAAGGATGCGAGATAAATTCTCCATCATTTCATCCCTCGGTCGCGTGAGAGCTTGCTCAAGAAATAGACTGATAGGATCGTCTACTCTGTCATTTTTCTTTTCTTCCACCATTGAGGGTTTCTTGGGTGTGCGAGAGAGATTGTCCTCAAGAGAGACAAGCTCAAGACCCAACTTGCTATACTTGGACCTCATCGGAGACATGCACTGAAAAATGATCAAGAGCAGCCTGCTCTAATACTACTGATCCAGATTATTTTCGGCATGAAATGAGAGCAGAGATATAATAAAGAAATGCACAGAGATATTGTGGATATTGTTGATTAAGTTTGGTTGTCATTGATGTCAACCCTTGAAGAAATCCCCGTAGCACAAAGGTTTGGGTAATGGACCCAATATTGTTTGATGTAAATATGAATCATTATTGTTTTATCATGGTTGATAAGAAGTAAATATGGATGAACTCCAAAGTGGTCCCCTTATGGTGAAATCCCTCATGAGAAGACGTTTTGTGGAGTAAGATAACCCATGCTTAATTGTCGAATAATGAGATGAAGGATAGTGAATTTGTTAGGGAAACTATCCTATATTGATAGTGCTTGCCATTCCATTTCTGGTGGTATGTGGAACGTCACATAACTCCTTGCGGTTAGAGAGTTATGGCCATGAGAAGTTGGAGACCCCAGGTTTGGGTAATGGACCCAAGTTTGTTTGATAGATAACGGTATGAGTTATGATATATTTTTAGATAATACTATTCTATATGGATAGTACATGTCATGCCATTTCTGGTGGTATGTGGAACGTCACATAACTCCTCATGGTTTGAGAGTTATGGCCTTACAAAGTTGGAGGACCCTCATATGTCATCTAGAAGCCCAAAAGGTCAAAGTAGTCAAAGTGGTTTAAGAGATTTTAAAAGGTAAATAATAATGTGAGGTAATGAGTGTATTATAATTCAAAGTGAATACAAAATAAATTATTTCAATAATAAATGTAATGCAGAAATTAGAAGTGGGTTAACCCTAAAATAAGGAAAGTTGGGCCAAGTGACCTAGAAGATGTTTTTAAGGAAGCTAGTTGGAGAGTATAAATAAGAGGCAAGGCTATCTCATTTAAGACACACTTGAGAATATTCAATACCTATAGGTCTCTGAGGTAACCAAAGGATATCTAAGCCGAAATTCTGAGGAAAGTGAAGAAAAGAAGGCCGAAATGCAAGGAAGGATAAATTCTTTTGATGGTGCTTTCTAAGGTATGTTATTTATAGGTCATCTCACCATTTTCACTATAAATTTTTTTATATAATGACTCAGATCATGAAATTTCTATTCCATTGAGAAAACATATCCAAGTATCTGTGGTAAAACATTCATCTTGTGGGTCGTTGTATTTTGAGAGTTACACTCCGTGGAAAATAGGGTTTGTGGCTAGTCCTGAAACTAGTAAAAAAAAACTAGTAAAAAAAAGGTGTTTCGGGTGGGAACACTCTACAAGGTTGCTCTCTAGAATAAGCCAGAATTCAGCAAGTATGCCATTTTTTATATAACTCCTTTCTCTAAGAGGTTCCAAGTAGTGACACTTGGAGGAATTTCATAAAATACACTGAAGAACATTGTGTATTAGTTTCAGATATTTATACATTACAGGTTGAAAGTTATGATTACTTCAATTTAGGGTTGTTGACTAATCCAAAACTAGGCATGTGAAACTAAAGAAAAGTTTGATGAAAATGCTAGTCTCTTGTTGTTAAATTTAAGGAAGGTTTGTAGGAATGTGATCATATACACCAGGTCTATTACAGAGATACAAATCAGATTTTGATGATGAAATTGATGATGGCTTTTGGTTGAGGTACATGTTGAGTACATGGTTGAGACAAGTAGTTGATGAGTTGGCACATACATGAGGTGTATAGTTGATGATGTTGGGTCATAGTTGATGAGTAGTTGACACATGATTGGTACATACTTGGTACATGGTTGGATGCACTTGTTTATGGTACAGGTTTATTACAGGTTGTTTGGTATAGGTTGGTGCATGGTTGATGCACTTGTTTATGGTACAGGTTGATTACAGGTTGAGCTACAGGTTGATGCATGGTTCAGATTTATTGGTATAGGTTTACAGTGGTATATCTCACAGTGATAGTGTGACAGTGGTTCCATCATTCTACTTCTACTTCAGGGTAGTTGGACGGGGCAAGGACAGGTGGTTGTAGCCACCTTCTGGTTGTAGCTGGAGAACATAGGGGGTTGTAGCCTCCTTCTGGTTGTAGCCAGAGAATTGAGGAGTTGGATCTTCCTTCAGGTTGTAGCCTGAGAAACTAGGGGGTTGGAGCCTCCTTCCAGTTGCAGCTGGAAAAAAAAGGAAGTTGGTGCTTCCAATGAATGTAATTCTTCAAGACATATAAGAAAAATCATTATGTGGTTTTCTCCTGATTTGGGTTTCCATGTAAAACATTGTTGTATTGTGTATGTGTATGATTGTTCATTTGTTCATTGCTTATTTACTCTGTAGTTATTGGATTATAATGCTTCATTGATATAACACTTGGATTATATGGTTAAAAAGGATTAAATTGCTCTATTACTAATTCACCCCCCCTCTCAGTAATCCAACAGATATCCAATAATATAACATAAATGTATTAGAGATGCAACCATAAACATAAAGATACAGTAATACACAATTTTTATTAATGAAAGAAATGTACAGAGACAGTAAAAATACAGAGTGAAAGACTCGCTAGAATGGTGGCATCTTATCTCTGAGAAGAGATGTGACGACTACTCGCATTCGCAAGAAGATGATTGCAATGAGGATCTGAAGGCCTTTTTTACAATAAACAGGAATGCCAAAAACCGTAGACATCCAAAAAACTAATCCTAGGAGATGAAGCGCCAAAAGTTGTGTGGGCCTCATTTGGGTAAGTTAGTACATCAACTTCCCGGGGTCGTAACTTTTGCATACGATCTTCGTTTTAGGCGCATGATAGTCCGTTGGAAAGGTATCATCAAGGAGATTCATTTTGGGGGCTCAATCATGCCTTTGGCTATCATTGAGAAGCTCGATCCCGAAAAACCTTCATTTAGGCCCCCAAAATAGCCCTGGAAGTTAAAAACTGCTAAAAATAGTAAATTACCAAAATTGCCAAAAAACTGTTTTGAGCCAGTTGGAAAAGGTGGGTCGCCACCGATATCCACCTAGATCAACTAGAAAAACTCCTGTAGAGGAAACAAGTACGCCCTCTAGGGGTTCATAAGGCACAAGAATCATAGCATGTAAATCACATCCAATAATTAAATCACCCGAACATGTGCATCAAACCCCCCTTAACCCTGGCTTGGTGACCAGATAGGTGGCTTATTTTGGCCTACTTTCCTTTAGGCTTTGGGCAAGTATAAATTGTGCGATAACATTTAAGAATATGGTTTTCTTCCTTGGAGGTCACAGGGTCAAATCCAAAGGAGGGTAGGGTATGTACATAGACTTTAGCAGTCAAATCGCATCATCATTTTGATCAATATGTAATATGTATTTTTTATTTTAATTATGTATATATAATGTTTTTTTATTAAATATATGTAATAATTTAAGTTTTAATATAAATATTTATTTGTGTTAGGTATTGTTTAACTGTGAACCACCTTGTTATGTTTAATATTATTATGAAAGAGTGTTGAAATAATAAAATCAATCTTATGTATTGCTTTGATGACTATAAAAAAACATTTGACTTGATACAGAGAATTAATATATGGAAAGATTAGAGGATCTAAATTTCATTTCAAGTTGAGTGTTGTTGCGATAAGGATATATATGGGAAGTTTTTTGCCAAGTTTAGCAACATTGAGGGTTGGTCGTGTTGATGTTACGGTATCCTTGGGAGGTATTAACCTCCATGTGTAACCTTTGACTAGATTAGAATATTTCGGAAGTAAGAGAAACCCTAAACAGATGTGTGAAAATCCTAGAAGGCAAGTTGGCCTAGGAGAATAAATAATATTAGAATGTAATTACCAGAAAGTCAGGTCGGCCCAGCCAGAAAAGTCAATGGGTAGATTAATATAAATAGAGGACATCTTGGCTAATTCGTTCACTCAACACACTCACTCTCTTAGCCAGTATAGCACAAGTTTGGAACTGCAGTGGCATACAAGGAAGACACATCTTCTAGGGTGGTTCTTGGTGGTGCTTGGTGAAACTCTTGGTGATATTCTTTCTAAGTATGGTGCAAGTTTGAGAGAGTATTGCAGTTGCAGCTACTGCAGTTGTGTATGGTACTTGTTCTATGCATATGGAGACTCTTTGTCTTGTGCACTACCCTTGGAGAAGGAGTGTTCTACTTGTCTTGATTTGTTGTTGCAATTAGCAGCTAGGGTTTATTTGTTGGTTCTAATATGGCTTTCCAGAATAATTCTGTCAAAGGTTAAGGTGTTCGGGGGTGGCTGCGTTCCTATGGTTGGGTGACAATACTGATATTGTTTATGGTAAAACGAGCACATCGAATATTTTAATAGGTTATGGGCCCACACTACCTTCAAAAGAGTCTAACTGCTGGAAGTTAGAATGGGAGTTCTTTGTAAAGCTCGTTGTAGCACCAGTTGTAGTTGCAACTAGGGTTTCTGACTTTGCAGCTCCAACAAACCCTAATCCAAATATTTGGGTACCTTAAGTGAAGTGTTGGACCTAATTTATGGATATTCTAGTGCACCCTATCCTAGCACACCCTCCGGTGTCCTCAGCCAGCAAGAATGTCAAGTTTGAGTTTTTGGGTCTAAGTCAAAGTTTGACTAGTCAAAGTCAAAGTCAAAAGTTAACTTTTGATCAAAATTGATTTTTGTGGTCAAAGTTTAAATTTCAAGGTTTCTATCTTGTTTTAATCATTGAACCTTTTTTATTCAGTTCTAACATCTTCTTGTCAATATGGTGTCTAGTTTCATATTAGAAGACAAGATGAACGATGTTGCAAATTTCAAAGGTATGCACTTGTATATGCTTTTCATGTTATATCATCCAACAAAGGATGAGTGTGTTTTGCAGGGAATGTACACGAGACCTTGTCCAAGCAATGATCTTGGACTTAGTACATTCATAGGAACAAGTAGTTGAGGCTCCAGGTTCCAGGTTTGATTGATCAAATTGTTAAGTTTCAATTTGCACATATCAAGTTTGATAGTTGCTACAGTTATTGTTGATTAAGGTTGGTTGTCATTGATGTCAACCCTTGAAGAAAGACCCGTAGCACAAAGGTTTGGGTAATGGAAAGAATAGTGCTTGATGTAAATATGACTCATTATTGTTTTGTCATGGTTGATAAGAAATAAATATGGATGAACTCCAAAGTGGTCCTCTTATGGTGAAAGCCCTCACGGGAAGACGCTTTGTGGAGTAAGAGAACCCATGCTTAATTGTGGGATAATGAGATGAAGGAAAGTGAATTTATCTGGGAAAATATCCTAGATGGATATTTCTTGTCATGTCATTTCTGGTGGTATGTGGAACGTCACATAATTCCTCACGGTTAGAGAGTTATGGCCATGAGAAGTTGGAGACCCCAGGTTCGGGTAATGGACCCAAGTTTGTTTGATGGGTAACAGTATGAGTTATGATATATTTTCAGATAATATTATTCTATATGGATAGTACATGTCATTCCATTTCTAGTGGTATGTAGAACGTCACATATTGAGGGTTATGGCCTTACGAAGTTGGAGGACCCTCATATGTCATCTAGAAGCCCCAAAAGGTCAAAGTAATCAAAGTGGTTTAAGAGATTTTAAAAGGAAAATAATAAAGTGAAGTGATGAGTGGATTATAATTCAAATTGAATACAAAATAAATTATTTCAATAATAATTTTAATGGAGAAATTAGAAGTGGACCCAATCCTAAAATAAGGAAAGTGGGGTCAAGTGACCTAGAAGATGTTTTTAAGGAAGCTACTTGGAGAGTATAAATAA
>ML785699.1:744722-808903 GCA_009831015.1 Picea engelmannii | reverse complement strand
CCCACCAACATAACAAGTCATATGCGGTGGTCCAACGGTTGTGGAGTGTTGCGAAGGCGCTGGCAAAGGGGGGGGAGGTCGCGGGTTCGACCCCCGCCGCAACCAATAATTTTTTTACCTAGGCCTCATTGGCAAAACCCGGGGTGCCACGTGGCAGCCCGTGATTGGGCCACGTGGCACCCTATCATTCGCCCAGAATGATGCCACGTGTCAGCATCTGATTCGCTGATTATCAACCAACAAGATCATGCCGCGTGTCCATCGCTAATTGGCCCACGTCACTGCCACGCGTCGCTCTGTCGTACGCCACATCATCTGCCACGCGTCACTTCCGTACCGTCCAATCACCTGCCACGTCACTTGCCGTACGACACGTCACTTCGCCACGTCATCTGACATGTAATCCTGCCACGTCATCGCCGTACGATGCTGACGTCATCCGTGCCACGTGTCACCGTTCCAGTGGTGACACGTGTCACTCCAGGATTGGTCCAAGTACGCGCCGAAAACGCCAAAATTGCCTGACACGTGTCACTGCCTGAGGCTGCCACGTGTCCTGTACGGACCCTGCCACATCATCGTACGGACCTGCCACGTGTCTCACGTGCGGACATGCCACGTCAGCATCCGTACGGACTGTACGGACTGCACAGTCAGCAAAGTCAAAATTTTTGCCTGTTTGGCTCGGCGGACAGAATGCGATATCTTCCTCATACGGACTCCGTTTGCGATAAAAATTATACCACCAGAATCAGGAAGACGAGCCGGACGTCATGGTGTTGGTTTCTTCGGATTCCGAGCACTTTCATTTTTGAGCATTTTTCATGCCCTGACAGCCTGCTGAATCCGATTTCGGATCAGGCAAGGACTCCCTACGATCTTGACAAGCAACTAAAGATTCTCAAGTATTTTTTCTCTAATATAGTTATGAATGTTAACACTGACAAAACAAAGGCTATGATCATCAAATCCAAAAATATCACTTCCACTAATTTCATGTATGTCAATAACATATTGGAGGAAGCAACTTCATACAAATATCTCATATGTGATCTTCATCACAAGCTCCACTGGAACTATAACATTGAGAAAAGAATAAATGGAAGGTGGAAAGTTTATTATGGACTTGAAAATAATTGTAAATCAACAAACCTTTTTCTTTGGGATAAGAATAAACTCCTCTTTTGAGATTCTCGTCACTCTTGTTATCTTACATGGGTGTGAAGTTTGGGGAATAACATCTCTAAAGAATCATGGAGAAAGATATGTAAAATCCAAAAGCATTTTATAACTTATAATCTTAAAATAAAAGGCAATACACCCTATTCTATCCTAAAAAGAAATTGTGGTGTAATAAAGAATTAAAGGATAAGAGAAAACTCAGATACTACAATAAGGTGATAAAAAAAAATCAATAAAAAATAACAAAAACAATAAATTATTTTAATTATACAATAAGAGAAAACTTTTAATTATAAAATAACAAAAACAATAAAAAAATCAAATACTTTGTTATATTATCCCATTATTAAACCCTTTACCTTTTAAATTTATGTTTTTCATTTTTATCTCTTAAGTTTTTAGTTTCGATGTTGCACATCGCTATACCCAACCACATTTAACGAGATTATGTAATAAAAAATGTATTTTGAATATGCTTATAAACTTAAATTAGTATCATAAATGCCCGGATGGGGTGACACGTCGTGAGGGGGGTACAGGTGGACGTGCACTCGACCCAGGCATAAATGCCGAAGGCCGCCACCCACGCGCATACATTAACGATGGATGACGGCCTTCGCTGCAGCTGCAGGACGGAGGGACCTTTCCCTCGAGCGATCATTTATGCCACAGACATTCCCGGGATGGCGAAGGTTAATTGTGAAAAGATGACTTTGGTTCTGGATCATTCGGTTTTTAACTTGCCTGGGAAGAGAGGGATTGTTCCGACCTCGGCTCTGTCTATTGTTTGGACGCACTGGTGTGGTCCATCCTCTACCGTGCCTTGGCTTGGTTCACCCTCTTTGTATTTCTCTCTGACTCTAGCGGGACAGAGCTCGCATTCTCGAGCCTCACACCTGCATTTGCTCTCACCTTGGCTCATCCGCCTCCACCTGCATTTTCTCTGTTCCATAGCCATGGTTCGCATTAGAGGCCAACCTCATCGGGGAGCGGCATGGGAGGCAAAGAAAGCGCAGAAGCGTCGAAAGGAGAAACTGGAGCGCGCCCTGACTCTTGCGAATTCAATTCTTAGGAAGGAGGCCAGAGCAAAGAAATTGGCACGGCTTGCCACCATCACCAAGCCCGGAGTTGGGTCCAGTCGAGACGTCCTAGAGAACGTGCCCGGGGCCATGCAGGAAGCTGGTTTCATGGAGGAGTTTTCCCCCTGTATAGTGGAGGAAGAACCGTCTCCGGCGGACCAGCTGATTACAGAGGAGACTCCCATGAAAACTCATCAGATGGAAAGTAGACCCACCCCGACTCTGGTTGACTACACCCCTGGTTGTATTGTAGAGGAGATACCTTGGCCTGGTGACGACCAGTGCAACTGCCAAAACACACAGGGGGACAAAGCAGGCACGAAGGGAGTAGAGGCAGCATCAGCGCAAGGAAGGTTCGTTGAGGATTCTGGAGCAGCGATGGACGTGGGTGGCAGCATGCACGGGTCGCTCATCCGAGAGGAGCACCTGGCACTGATCTTCGACCTTAGTGGACACTTGGATGATCTGGAGCACTGGGCCCTCATCATGGGCCAGCGCATGGACATGTTCCTAGACGCCTTTTCCAATGTGCCAGCAAAAGGAAAATGCTCCCTCTGCACGCAAGCTTTTGTCTTGACCGGGACCACGTGGCAGGATGGCAAGGATGACCAGTCACCAGGCATCTAGGTTTTTCATGTTTTCTTGGCTCTTAGTTTTACTATGTTGTTGTTTTATGCACTTAGTCCATAGACATCTGTCCTGGTTTCCTCCGGGCAGGACAGATGTCAAACATCTTTTATGTTCTATAATGCTATTTGCTACTTGCCCTCTTTACATGCTGGTTTCCGATAATCGGCAGCATTTTGGGTGACACCAGACCTACTTGGATGCATACTCTGTAATAGTTTTGTCTATCTAATATAGCAGGATCCACCCCTTTTTTATTTAAAAAAAAAAAAAAATAGTATCATAAATTAAAATTTATGATTATCTTACTTTAAAATAACTAAAACAAATGTTTAATATTTACAAGTTTGTGATTCATTCTTTGCTCCATTGTACTTGTAATTGCATTAAGAGAAGTTGTGGTATGATGTTTAAAGTAAAAGAAATGTTTTATCTGTAAAGTTATTTTGATATAATTTTGATAAGGAGTATGGTTATTATTATTTAAATGATGATAAGGAGTATGATTATTATTATTTATGGAGATGAATTTTGATTTATTAAATTAAAAAAAAAAAGATTTATGTTAAAATAATTGAAGAGAAGGATTTTTAAAGTTTTATAGTTTTGTTGAGTTAAAAGATTAGGAAGATTGGTATTATGACAAATATTTTGAAATTGAGATTTAATATGGATGTACATATGACATTTTAAGAGAAAGTGTTTTTCATCTTCAACATTCTTAGTTTCACAAAAATTGACAAATTTTATCTACTCACAACATTTTAGGAATTGTCCAACTTGCTATTTCACTATGGAGCTTATGAGAGCTTGTTCTTATTTAACAATGTTGATTTTATTCTTTATTTTAATTAAAATGGAGATATACTTTTGATAATTTAGATTAGGGTTGATCACTTATTTAAAGTATATTAACTTTTTCATATCATTTAATTCCTTATCACACTACAATTTATCCTCAAATTTAGATGTAATAATATTTTTAACATTATCTTTATTTTGGGAAGTGACGTCTTTCTCAATTCCCCAATGATTTAGCCAAGAATTAGTATCTTTAAGTCAGAGGCTCTCTACACTCCATAATGGGGGAGATGTTCTTGTAACATAACACATTAAAATAATAATAAAAAATAAAAAATTAATAATAAAAATTTATGTTGACTCCACACACACACACTTTGAATGAATAACAACTAGCCTAGATCCATCTTAACTATGGATCTATCAAGAGCCCAGAGGGATAAAATCTCTCGAGGTGCAAACCTTTTTTAGAGTGAAAAAAAAACATGAGGAAAGGTTAAAGGTTTGCACCTCTAGAGATTTGATCCCTCTCGACGCTTGATAGATCCGGAGTTAAGATGGATCTAGGATAGTTACATCAACCTTGATTGAGTCACAAGTATTTTTGTCTTGAGTTTGAAGCAATATTAAGAAGCCTCTTGTCTTCTATGTTGTTTATCTTGTTCTTGTAAATTAGAGTTAATAAATGAGAAACCAGAACAGACTCCCAACACTTGGAGACGGGAAGCAAAGATGAGTTTATTCCAATCAATCATTGAGAATATACAAATATATATAACGCCATGTGGTTGAGGAAATATTTATGATCAGTTCTAAACAGTTGAGAAAACTAATCACCATAACCAACTAATTATTCTAAATCTCCATTATTCTAACTCTGCCCTTTAATGGAGAAAGGATTTACATCCACACCTAACATCTCTCTGAATAGTTCAAATTTGATCTTCCTAAGAGGCTTAGTGAAAATATCAACAGCATTTTCACTAGTATTACAATACATTAAAGAAATGTCATTAGACTGCATCTTTTCTCGAACAAAATGGAACTGAGTATAAACATGTTTTGTCCTTGAATGATAAACTGGATTATTTTCCAACTTGATTGAGCTCTCGTTATCACATTTGATTATCATAGCTTTCTTTTGTTGTTCTCCAACATCTTGAAGTAGTCTTCTCAACCAAACAACTTCACAAGTTGTTGCACATAACTCTTTATATTATGCTTCAGTGGATGACAAAGATACAATAGGTTGCTTCTTACTACTCCATGAAACAATCCCGGATCCAATGCCAAAAGCATAACCTGTAGTAGAGATTTGATCAATATACTTAATACTTAATACCATAATATAGTTTTCCTTTGAGATACTTAATACCATAATCAAGTTTTCCTTTGAGATACCTGAGCACCCCTTTCACTGCATTCCAATGGATTTCTAGAGGTTTTGCCATAAACTGACTTAAAACACTAACATAGTATGCTATGTTAGGTCTGGTTGTAGTGAGATAGTTCAGGCTTCCCACCATCTATCTATAAACTATATTATTTACCTCCTTCGAACCACCATTGCAGTAAATTTCCATGTTCTATTGCATTGGAACATAAGAAAATTTACACTGATCCATTTTAAACCTCTTAAGTACTTCTCTGACATATTTTCCTTGATATACAAAGGTTTGACCATCATTTATACGGACTTCAAGACTGAGACAATAATGTAACCATCTATCTATAAACTATATTATTTACCTCCTTCGAACCACCATTGCAGTAAATTTCCATGTTCTATTGCATTGGAACATAAGAAAATTTACACTGATCCATTTTAAACCTCTTAAGTACTTCTCTGACATATTTTCCTTGATATACAAAGGTTTGACCATCATTTATACAGACTTCAAGACTGAGACAATAATGTAACTCACCAAGATCTTTCATTTCAAATACATGTGCCATCTGCTTCTTGATTCCACTAATCATTTTTTATGAATTTCCTGTAATAATTAAATCATCAACATATAAGGAAATCAATACAATGTGCCCCTTTTCATCAAACTTGGTATACATATTTGGATCACTTTTGCTCCTCATAAAACCCTGTTGAAGAAAGAATGAATCTATCTTCTCATACCATGACCTAGGTGCATGTTTTAGTCCATACAATGCTTTCTTTAATTTACATACTAAATGTTACTAACCACTTTTCAAAAACCCCTCTGATTCTCTGATTGAGTAAGGTAAACCTCCTCCTTTAACTCACTATTCAAAAAAGCAGACTTTACATCTAATTGGTGAAGCTTTCAATGGTGTTTTGAAGCTAGTGCAATTAGCATTCTTATGGTGTTTAATTTATCTACTGGTGCAAATGTTTCTGCATAATCAATCCCTCTTTCTGTGAATACCCTTTTGCCACCAATCTAGCTTTATATTTATCTATACTACCATCTGCTTTGAATTTAGGTTTGTATATCCATTTACAACCTATGGGATTTTTATCTTTAGGCAATTCAGTCAACTCCCAAGTTTTGTTTTTCATTATAGAGTCATATTCTTCCTCCATTGCTTCTCTCCACTCTTCATGTTCATTAGCTTCATTAACACTCATGGGTTCTATGACATTTGAAATATTACTCATTAGGGCATAATATTTATATTTTTCAGGTGGATGAACCTTTCGTGGAGATCTTCTCAATTTGTTGGTGACTTCTTCTTCGGTTTGTGAAGATTCTTCTTTGGTTTGTGAAGATTCTTCTTCATTTCTAGATGTATCCATGTCACTTGGTGCCTTTTCCTGTTGTTGTTGTTGTTTCTTCTCTTCTTTTCCCTCCTCCTTTTCAATAAGTACCTACCACCCTTCATGACTGTTGTCTTATTTTCCTTTTGCATGTTCATGGAAGATTACATCTCTACTTGCAAACACTTTGTGAGTAGATGGATCAAACAATTTATATGATTTAAATTCTGAACAACACACTATAAAAATACATTTGATAGCTTTAGCATCAAGCTTCTTCATGTTCTCCTTTGGAATGTGTGCAAAATCCTTACACCCAAATATCCTCAAATTATTAACTGTTGGTTTAGAATCAAATAGGGCTTTGAAAGGAGTTTTATGATCAAGACACCTTGTTGGACTTCTATTCTTTAAGTAAACAACAGTTCTAATGGCCTCATCCCAAAAATCATTTGAGAGATTCTTACCTTTCATTATACTTCGTACACACTCCACCAGATTTATGTTTTTCCTTTTTGCAACTTCATTCTGTTGTGGAGTGTGGGGTACTGTAAATTGTTGTACTATTCCATGATCTTTGCAATACTTGATGCAGTTCTCCAATCTATACTCTCCCCCGGGTTTTCCTGTTTGCTTCTCCACCATGTTTTTAAATTCCTTGAAGTATTAAAAAACATCACTCTTTTTCCTAAGGAAATAAACCCATGTGTATCTTGTGCAATTATCAATAAACAATAAGAAATAATAATAACCTCCCAACAACCTTTTGTGCATTGGTCCACAAACATCAGTGTGCACAAGTTCTAATAGATCTCGTGTTCTCCTATCAGGATTAGAGGGGAATTCATCTCTTTGCATCTTTCCTAATGCACAACCTTCACAAGCAACATATTCATTCTTCAACATAGGGAGTCCTTCAACCATACTTTGTTTTTGTAATAACAACAAATCATGATAATTAATGTGGCCATACCTTTGGTGCCAAAGATTTTCTATAGGCATAGTCGCAGAAGTTAAAGCTTGATGATCCTTGCTAGTGACATCCAGTTTGTATAGGCCTCCAACTCTTACTCCTGAAGCAACAGTTTTGTAATGATCCTGCAAATCCTTCAGTATACAATGTGTCTTGAAAAAATCGACCTTCAAATCCTGATCAGTAATGGTGGACACAAGAATCAAGTTTTTTTTTATCCCAGGGACATACACAACATTGCGAATGTGTCTGACAATACCATTCGGAAGTGTTCTTGGAATATCTCCATATCCCTTGATTTGATAAGAGCGATCATCTCCAAGATAAATATGGGCACCATTATATGTTTCTTTAAAATTTGTATACCAATTCTTATTACGTTTCATGTGAATTGAAGCGCCAGAATCAACAAACCAAGCATCAACATCATCCGTTTCAGCAGACAATGCAGCATTCGACACAAGCAATTTGAGATCTTTTGATTCAATATTTGGGTTTTCTTCTGCAAAGTTTTCTTAATGTTTTCTATTTTTATGCCTAGCCTCATCATCATTTTTCTTCTTATAACATTCTCTGGCAATATGCCCAGTTCTACCACAATAAAAGCACTTAGGTTCATTTCTATTTGATGGCATACCTTGATTTGGCTTTGAAAATGACTTCTTCTGAAATGAACTACCACAATAAAAGCACTTAGGTTCATTTCTATTTGATGGCATACCTTGATTTGGCTTTGAAAATGACTTCTTCTGAAATGAACTTCCTCCTCTGCCTCCTTCTCATGGTTTCCCTTTAGGGAATTTCTTCTTTGTCCATAGTGCTAAGTCTGAATTGTGAGGCTTCAAATTCACGTGCCTCTCTTCCTCTTGTAACAATATACGTTTCATTAGAAGTTTTAGCATCTCTAATATGCAGAATTATGCTATCTTTAACAAACATTCTCAACAATACCTTGGCTTTGTTATCTCACTTATCCTAGTCTAGGATTGTTGTCGTCGTCGCGCTTGTTTACACAACAAACTCACAGAGCTGTCAATTAAATCTCGCTACTCAACAATGTAATCTCTGCAAATATTCGCAGTGATACCACGAGCGATCTCTCACACTCTATAGATCAGATGTCACTCATCAATAGTTCGTGCGCCTCTTATGATCCAACGATCCTCACGCAGACCATGCACAACACACGTTCCACGATCAACAACGATCTGCCTCTCCACAATGGAGGCTCCTCGTAGATGCTCCACGACAATGAGATCACCCTCTCTAGATAGCCTACAACGCACTCTCTCACCCTCTCTCCAGCACACGCCCGCTCTGATTCTGGTGGTTGAAGAAATGGTTAAAACACGCATTCACATGCAACTCCACGAGCACAGAATGCAGTCATGCGCCTCTCCACACGATTCTGACAGATACCAAGCGAATCTCAGTCACGCGCCTCTTCATGCAGCCTCCGATATTTCTCAGACAACGGACTCAGTAGCGATCTCCTCCAGGCAACAGACTCTCCACGCAGCTCTGATACCAAGTTAATAAATGAGAAACCAGAACAGACTCCCAACACATAGAGACGGGAAGCAAACCTGAGTTTATTCCAATCAATCATTGAGAAGATACAAATATATATAACTCCATATGGTTGAGGAACGGTTTATGATCAGTTCTAAACAGTTAAGAAAACTAATTACCTTAACCAACTAATTATTCTAAATCTCCATTATTCTAACTATTAGGTACCTAGAATAGAATAAAGTGTATTGTCTTTAATTTTAAGATTATAAGTTATAAAGAATTTTTGGATTTGCTTTATTTTTTTCTACCATTCTTTAAATAAATTGTAACCCCAAACTTCATAATCATATATATGATAATAGAAATGATAAGAAACTTAAAAAAATAATTATTCCTATCCAAAAACCAATTATATTTTAAAAAGATTATTCTTGCCAAGATTACATTATAAAAAACAACCTACCTAAGATTCAAATTGAAACTAAAACTTGTCCCTACAACTCAATATATAAATGTTTATGTTATGCATACTAAATATATAATGTAACTTATGTTGTTTTGTCTATTAAAGATACATTGTGACTTATGCTATTATGTATATTAAAGATGTAAAGTGACTTTTTTTTCAGGTTCTACGTGACGTTTACTATTTACTTTTTGACATTACTTTTTCAATGTTACTGCTAGATATACTTGGTTGCATATAAGTACTATTGATATATATGTTTATTGCACTTGCTCACAAAATAAACTACCATCTCCTTTAGGAAACATTTCTTGTTCCCGGGAAGGTTGCCTTGGTAATTCTATGATTATTACCATCCTTGTTATGATCTTATGAAAATGTTATTGGAAATACTTTTTCTCTTGTTGTTCTTGTTTCGGGCAGGTCACAGGCGATAGCTCTGAGAAGGATCTACAATTACAGTTGCAAACATGGAGCAGATGACTCCATCAAGTGGTGAGGCAGGTGATCTCACCAAGTAACAAATCTAAAGGAAGCGTGTAAATCAAAAGGATTTTTGGATCGGATATACTCAGATGTGTGTGGACCAATGCCAACCTCCTCACTAAGTGGATAAATATCTTGAGGTTTGATAATGGAGGAGAATACACCTCCAAGAAGATTGTTGACTTTTGTAAAGCAGTCGGGATTAGGAGGGAGCTAATTGTCCCATATAATCCTCAACATAATGGTGTGGCAGAAAGGAAGAATCAATTCATTGAAGAGTCTATCAAAGAAATGATGAATGACTAGAATATATCCATGTTTTTATGGGGATACGCAGTTATGACAGTCGTATATGTTCAGAATAGAATTCCTCATCATATATTGAAGAACATGACTCTAGAAGAATCTTTCTCCAAAAAGAAGCCAAGTGTTGAACACTTGAGAATCTTTGGTTGTCAATCAAGAAGAAAGAATGGAAGGAATCTATGATGGAAGAATATCAATCCATCATGATGTATGGGAAATTGTTCCTACAAGGAAAGTTTGTAAAGTATCGATAAATACAATGCAAGATTCGTGGCTAGAAGGTTTTCCTAGCAAGAGGGAGAAGACTACGATGAGACGTTTTCTCCAGTTTCCAAATACACCTCTATTAGAGCCATCATATCTTTTGCAGCATCCATGGGTTGGAGTTTACATCAGATGGATGTAAAGACTTCTTTTTTCAATGGAGTAATTGAGGAAGAAGTATACATAGAGCAACCCCAATGTTTTGAGGTACACCCAAGAGAAACCCATGTATGAAGATTAAAGAAGGCCTTGTATGAACTCAAGAAATATCTAAGAGCTTGGTGCAGAGCCTATCATTATTCAGTGTAAAAAGAGGCTAGCCTCTGAATTCGATATGAAGGATCTTGGTCTCATGCATTATTACTTCGGACTAGAAGTATGGCAGAAGCGTGGTGAAATATTCGTAGGGAAAGAGAAGCATGTTGTAAAGATCCTTCAGAAGTTTGGGATGATGGATTGCAAATTCATGGAAACTCCCATGGTGAAAGATATGAGAAAGTTGAGAGACTCTTATTCTAATCCAGTAGACTTGTCCCTGTACCGACAATTGATTGGCTCATTGATGTATTTGGTTAATACCCAGCTGGACATTTGCTTTGTTTTGAACATGTTGAGCCAGTTCCAAGTGGAACCTAGACATGAGCATTGGATAAATTCAAAGCATATTTTGAGATATCTTCATGGGACGCTAAAATATGGTTTGAGATATGCCTCAAATAGTGATGTACAGTTGCATGGATTTACTGATTCAGATTGGGAAGGGAGTGCATATGACAGAAAGATCACTTTTGGTATGTGTTTCAGTTTGGTATCTACTATGATATCATGGGATAGTAGGAAACATAAGTTTTTTGCACTCAACACTGCAGAAGTAGAGTATATTGCAGGTTGTTATGCTTGTACGGAAGCAATGTGGCTCTGTACGCTGGTTTCTGGACTGTTTGATCAGGTGTTGGATTCGACTATGATATATTGTGATAATCAAAGTTGTGTGAATCACTTAGAGAACTTGGTGTTCCATGACAGGTCGAAGCACATTGAGATCAAGTACTACTTTCTCCATGATAAAGTCCAGAGGGGAGAAGTGACTCTCCAGTATATCTCCACTGATGAGAAGACAGTTGATATTTTGATGAAGCCTCTGTCCAAGATAAAGTTTGCATACTTAAGGGACAAGTTCGGACTTGTGGAGATTGCTCCCTTGGTTGAAGAGGCAGGAGATGACTTCCTCGGTTAAGAGGGAGTGCTGATATATGGCATCATGGACTATCAGTGAGCTATAAATCTGTATCATGATAGTACATCTTAGAGATGGTCATATAGCTTAGAGATGATGCTTGCATCATGCTAGTTATAATCATGCTAGTACAACTTAGATATGATACAGATGGTTGGAGTTGTGGATGATACAATGGCATGAGGTGCATCACGCTAATACATCTTAGAGGTGGACATACAACTTAGATATGAAGTATTGACATCATTCTAGATATTTTCATGCCAATACAAGCTTAGAGATGATGCTTATGAGTCACATCATGCTAGATATGGCCATGCTAGTACAACTTAGATGTGGCATACAACTTAGATATGATGCATTGGCATCATTCTAGATATGTCATGCTAATACAACTTAGATATTACCATACAACTTATAGATGATGCAGAGGGCTTGTGTCATGCTAGATATGATCATGCTAGTACAACTTGGAGATGACATATAGCTTAGATATGATGAATTGGAATCATGTTAGATATGTCATGCTAGTACAGCTTAGAGATGATCATACAGCTTAGAGATGACAGAGTGAGGCACTGATATATATCATGCAAGTACAACTTAGATATGGCATACAACTTAGATATGATGCACCTGCATCATGCTAGTTATGTTCGTGCTAGTACGGCTTGGAGATGATGTAGATGATACTTCAGATCACACCAGTACAACTTAGATATGATGAATTCGCATCATGCTAGTACGGCTTAGAGGTGATGCAGTCGATGACATTGTTGATGCAGGATTATATCAGATGATATGATTTGATTGTTGTGGAGATTGTATGTCTCTGGATAGTAGTTGTATGCTACTGTGGTGGATGTGTTCCACTAGTAGTGACAGTGTGTCACTGGTTAGTAGTTTGGTGCTACTAGGAGTGGTTGTGTACCATTGGACAATAGTTGTGTACTACTATGGATAGACATGGTTGTGTTCTATTGGATGACATTGTAGCAGCTAGATGCTACTATCTGATTTCCATGGAGACTACCACTAGTGTTGGAGTTGATTTCCAGCTAGATGGATAGTGATGATGTTGCTCGTGGTTTTATTTGTGTGATCGTGAGATATCATGTGTGGCTACGATGATGTTATTGGAAGAATGTTTTGTGTGTGCTCAAGACCATTACCGTTAAATACCTCCCTAGCTAGGAGCGAGTGTTGATATTACTGTAGTTGCGGGAGGTATTAACCTCCATGCGTAACCTTTGACTAGATTAGAATATTCCTGAAGTAAGAGAAACCCTAAACAGATGTGTGAAACCCCTAGAAGACAAGTCGATCTAATAGAATAAATAATATTAGAATGTAATTACCATAAAGTCAGGTCGGCCCAATGAGAAAAGTCAATGGACATATTAATATAAATAGAGGATGTCTTGGCTCATTTGTTCACTCAACACACTCACTCTCTCAGCCAGTATAGTGCAAGTTTGGAGTTGCAGTGGCATATAAGGAAGGCACATCTTCTAGGGTGGTTCTTGGTGGTGCTTGGTGAAACTCTTAGTGATATTCTTGGTGACATTCTTGGTGATATTCTTGCTAAGTATGGCACAATTTTGAGAGAGTAGTGCAGCTGCAACTGTTGCAGTTGTCAATTGTACTTATTCTTTGGATATGGAGACTCTCTCTCTTGTGTGCTACCCTTGGAGAAGGATCGCTCTATTTGTCTTGATTTTTTGTTGCAGTTAGAAACTAGGGTTTATCTGTTGGTTCTAATATGGCTTTCTAGAATAATTATGTCAAAGGTTAAGGTTCTCAGGGGTGGTTGTCTGCCTATGGTTGGGTGACATTACTGATATTTTCTATGGTAAAACGAGCACATTGAATATTTTAATAGGTCGGGAAAAATAAATTATAATATTGGAGTTAAACAAGGTTGTTCATTGTCCCCTACCCTCTTTGGCATATACATTGACAAGTTAGATGGTTTCTTGGAAGAATCAGGGTGTGTTGGCATGTCTCTAGTTGTAATAGTCATCATCCTTCTTCTTTATGTTGACGATATTATTCTTATGGAAAGGACTCCCTATGATCTTGACAAGCAACTAAAGATTCCCAAGTATTTTTTCTCTAATATAGTTATGAATGTTAACACTAACTAAACAAAGGTTATGATCATCAAATCCAAAAATATCACTTCCACTAATTTCATGTATGACAATAACATCTTGGAGGAAGCAACTTCATACAAATATCTCATAATTGATCTTCATCACAAGTTCAATTGGAACTATAACATTGAGAAAAGGATGAATGGAAGGTGGAAAGCTTATTATGGACTTGAAAATAATTGTAAATCAACAGACCTTTTGCTTTGGGATAAGAATAAAATTCTCTTTTGAGCTCTCGTCACTCTTGTTATCTTACATAGGTGTGAAGTTTAGGGAATAACATCTCTAAAGAGTCATGGAGAAAGATATGTCAAATCCAAAAGCATTTTATAACTTATAATCTTAAAATTAAGGGCAATACACCCTATTCTATCATAAGATGAAATTGTGGTGTAATAAAGAATTAGAGGATAAGAGAAAACTCAGATACTACAATAAGGTGATCAACCCTATTGTAGAAGATCAAAAGTATCTATTAGTTTTAACTAGCATAAAGAAGAAAATCAGCATTGTTAAAATAATAACAAACTTTCATGGGCTCCATAGTGAAACAAGGCATTGGACAAATCCAAACATTGTGGGTTGAAAGAATTTATCTTTGTGACACTAAGAGCATTGAAGATAAAAAAAAACACTCTCTCTTAGAATATCATCCACACACCCACATTAAATCTGAATTTCAAAATATTTGTTACAACACTGACCTTCCAAGCCTTTTAACTCATCAATACTTATCAATACTATGGTGATTTAAGAATGCTTCTCTTAAAACTTTTAAAGTATTAAAATAAAATTCTAAAACAAACTAAGTAATTCCTCACTTTTTTAAAATTCCACAAATCAATATTAATTTAAATTAATATTAATAACCATCATCATATTATCATTAAAAATATTTATATAAAAATAATATAAATTGAAATTAACTTCACTATAAATTATATATTAATTAACAAATAAATTTATTATTAATAACAAATAACATCTGCTATTAATTTAACTTACACAAAGGAATTAAATTATTACAAACCTTTAATTATAAAATAACAAAAACAATAAAAAATCAAATACTTCGTTATATTATCGCATTATTAAACCCTTTACCTTTTAAATTTATGTTTTCCATTTTTATCTCTTAAGTTTTTAGTTTCGATGTTGCACATCGCTATACCCAACCACATTTAACGAGATTACGTAATAAAAAATGTATTTTAAATATGCTTATAAACTTAAATTAACATCATAAATTAAAATTTATGATTATCTTACTTTAAAATAACTAAATCAAATGTTTAATATTTACAAGTTTGTGATTCATAATGGTCTAATACCTTCTTCTTTGCTCCATTGTACTTGTAACTGCATTAAGAGAAGTTGTGGTATGATGTTTAAAGTAAAATAAATGTATTATTTCTATTGTAAAGTTATTTTGATATAATGATGATAAGGAGTATGGTTATTATTATTTATTGAGATGAATTTTGATTTATTAAATTAAAAAAAAAAAAAATTGTGTTAAAATAATTGAAGAGAAGTATTTTTAAAGTTTTATAGTTTTGTTGAGTTAAAAGATTAGGAAGATTGGTATTATGATAAATATTTTGAAATTGAGATTTAATATAGGTGTACATATGACATTTTAAGAGAAAGTGTTTTTCATCTTCAACATTCTCAGTGTTACAAAAATTGACAAATTTTATTTACTCACAATATTTTAGGAATTGTCCAATGTACTATTTCACTATAGAGCTTATGAGAGCTTATTCTTATTTAACAATGTTGATTTTATTCTTTATTTTAATTAAAATGGAGATATACTTTTGATATTTTAGATTAGGGTTGATCACTTCTTTAAAGTATATTAACTTTTTCTTATTGTTTAATTCTTTATCACACTATAATTTATCTTCAAATTTAGATGTAATAGTATTTTTAACATTATCTTTATTTTGGGAAGTGACATCTTTTTCAATTCCCCAATGATTTAGCCAAGAATTAGTATCTTTGAGCCAGAGGCTCTCTACACTCCATAACCGGGGAGATGTTCTTGAAACATAACACATTAAAATAATAATAAAACATTAAAATAATAATAATAAATAAAAAATTAATAATAAAAATTTACGTGGACTCCACACACACACACTTTGAATGAATAACAACTAGCCTAGATCAATTTTAACTATGAGTCCAGAGGGTTAAAATCTCTCGAGGTGGAAACTTTTTTTAGAGTGCAAAACAAACATGAGGAAAGGTTAAAGGTTTGCACCTCTAGAGATTTGATCCCTCTAGGCGCTTGATAGATCCGGAGTTAACATGGATCTAGGCTAGTTACACCAACCTTGCTTGAGTCACAAGTAGTTTTGTCTGGAGTTTGAAACAATGTTAAGATGCCTCTTGTCTTCTATGTTGTTTATCTTCTTCTTGTACATTAGGTACCTAGAATAAAATAAAATGTATTGTCTTTAATTTTAAGATTATAAGCTGTAAAGTATTTTTGGATTTGATTTATCTTTTTCCACCATTCTCTAAATATATTGTAACCCCAAACTTCATAATCATATATAATAATAAAAATAATAAAAAACTTTAAAAATAATTATTCCTATCCAAAAATCAATTATATTTTAAAAAAATTAACACCTACTTTAATACCCATCTCGCTTGCCAAAATTACATTATAAAAAACAACCTACCTAAGATTCAAATTGAAACTAAAACTTGTCCCCACAACTCAATATATAAATGTTTATGTTATGCATACTAAATATATAATGTAACTTATTTTGTTTTGTATATTAAAGATACATTGTGACTTATGCTATTATGTATATTAAAGATGTAAAGTGACTTTTTTAAATGTTCTACGTGACATTTACTATTTACTTTTTGACATTACTTTTTCAATGTTATAACTTTATTACACTTTTTTAATTTCAAAGTTGTTAGTGGTCTATTTTTTTTATTTCAAAGTTGTGAGTGCTCCATAAAATAAGAGGTTTTCAAACTATTAATTAGTGATGGTGATAATTTTTTCCAATAAAATATATCTTATTTATATTTAATTATATTAATAATTATAATTAATTTAAAATTTTAATTTTGAAATATTATTATATAATATATTTTTATTTTTATTTTAATGTTGTTAATGTTTTAGTTTAGGGGAGGTTTTTAATTATTTATTAGGAGTAATTGAAAATAAGTATTCTTAAGTTTTTTTTCCTTACTTTTAAAGTTAGTTTTGCCTAAAATTTTAGTAAGAAATTTAGAAAATTTAATTATATTAATAATTATAATTAATTTAAAATTTTAATTTTGAAATACTATTATATAATATATTTTTATTTTTATTTTAATGTTGTTAATGTTTTAGCTTAGGAGAGGCTTTTAATTATTTATTAGGAGTAATTGAAAATAAGTATTCTTAGGGTTTTTTTTTCTTACTTTTTAGGGTTAGTTATGTTATGCATACTAAATATATAATGTAACTTATGTTGTTTTGTATATTAAAGATGCATTCTGACTTATGTTATTATGTATATTAAAGATGTAAAGTGATTTTTTTTAATGTTCTACGTGACATTTACTATTTACTTTTTGACATTACTTTTTCAATGTTATAACTTTATTACACTTTTTTAATTTCAAAGTTGTTAGTGGTTTATTTTTTTTATTTCAAAGTTGTGAGTGCTCCATAAAATAAGAGGTTTTCAAACTATTAATTAGTGATGGTGATAATTTTTTCTAATAAAATATATTTTATTTATATTTAATTATATTAATAATTATAATTAATTTAAAATTTTAATTTCGAAATACTATTATATAATATATTTTTATTTTTATTTTAATGTTGTTAATGTTTTAGCTTAAGGGAGGTTTTTAATTATTTATTAGGAGTAATTGAAAATAAGTATTCTTAGGTTTTTTTTTTCTTACTTTTAAGGTTAGTTTTGCCTAAAATTTTAGTAAGAAATTTAGAAAATTTAATTATATTAATAATTATAATTAATTTAAAATTTTAATTTTGAAATACTATTATATAATATATTTTTATTTTTATTTTAATGTTGTTAATGTTTTAGTTTAGGGGAGGTTTTTAATTATTTATTAGAAGTAATTGAAAATAAGTATTCTTAGGGTTTTTTTTTCTTACTTTTTAGGGTTAGTTTTGCCTCAAGAAATTTAGAAAATTGCAAATTTCAGTGGTGAGATATTATATTTAGAGTGTTTTGAGGGTTTTGAGGGGTTGAATTTATTTATGTAATAAAAAACGATTTAACTAATGTAAAGTTGTGATTTAACCAATGTAAAGTTGTGATAAGGCTGGAAGGATAGACGCCCCACTTGTGGACGTCTCGGTCCTTGCTAAGTCATAAGTTTTGTGCTAGGTGTTGGCTTGTGGGCTGTTGGCACTAGCCTAGGATTTATAGGGGCAGCTAGCCCAATTTGAATATGGACCTAGCCCAGGTAATCCCAACCAATCACTAATTCTCCTAGATTTAAAAAAAAAATGTAAAATTGTGATTTCGCCAACAATTTTTTTGCCAAATTTACAATAAAATAACAAACATAAACTTTTAAACTACATCATTAATTAATCTGAAAATCAAAACTCATGACAGAGAAAGGGAAGGCGTATAATTTAGTGCAACGAATCTCTCTCAGTTTTGAAATGTTCAACCCGAGCATGAACCGTAGGTAGACTTCAACATCTCTCAATTATCATTCCAATGCGAATGGCGCGCATAGGAATATTTTAGCGTTTTGGCTTTGGTGAATGTCTGTGATAATGTTAAATTAATTTAAACTTTTTGGCTGTGTCGGGATGAGGATTCAACGCTGTCTCGACAAAGTTGTCCAGGCACCGAAAGCGGTTTTACGCGTGTGGGCTTTTGATGGCATTCGACCCAACGCCCACTGCGGCGGCGCGCTTTGGATGCAAACAAAACGCCTCTAAGACAAACGCGCATTTAATTGCAATACGTTAACCGAGCTGGAATTCTGCGACAAGAAGTCGTTCCGCCTTAACAACGCGGACGATTGGAGTTATAGGATTTGGAGCCACTAATATTTACGCCGAAAGGCGTATACCTATTGATAATGGGCAGATTTAATAGAGGTTTAGTGCTTAATAAGTTTTTTATGGACAGGGTTAAATATGGCTGGAATATTCTTAGTAGTCACACAAAATAAATGGTTGTGATTTCAATCATTAACTTTCTAGCTATTATAAAGACATCAGTTTATGTGTTTACTTTTTTACATTTACCTAATCATATTTAAAAATTACTTTGATAGCTAACTGATTGCCACGTAAGTGATTAACAGAAATTAAAATATTAACACCAGATAAATGAAGCCCAACAGTTTATTTGTTAATAGATAATAAAATTTAATATATTCTTTTAAAAACTCATTTTATCTTCTCAGCCTTTCGACGTTCACCAACAGTGATTTTGCTGATGTGCTAGTAACTAGCATAGCCACAAAGTGGTTGGTGAATGCCGAAAGGCGATGCTTCCTCTCGGACAGCTGAAACGAACGGCCCATACACGTGGGGTTACTGCTTCAAAGAGGAGCAAGATGTCGATCCCGAAGAAATGTACTACGGATGAGGATCCATTCAACTAACCGGGTGATATATCCTGTACATCTAAGTTTTATTAATTTGTTTTCAATTATGCACACACATTAGGAAAAGCCAAATACATTTTTAGTCTAATGCCCGTATCGCTTTGTGACCAGAAAGAGCAACTACGAAGCTGTCGGGAAAGCGTTAGGGTACGATCCGATAACAACCCGGGCATTGTGGCATCCAATCCCACCATTTCGTTTAAGATGGCGGTCTGGTTCTGGATGACCACGCAGTTTTCGAAGCCTCCCCCCCACACTGCGATGATTGGAAAATGGAGTCCATCGGGCAGTGATACGGTCGCGGGCAGAGTGTCGAGATATTGAGTGGTGACCAACATAATCAACGGCGGGGTGGAATGTGGGGGAGGCAGCGACTCAAATCAAGAGGACCGCATCGGTTTCTACAAGGCATACTGTGACATTATCAGCGCGAGCTAGGGATCAAACGTCGACTGCAATACTCAGAGGTCTTTCGAAAGTTAATCTGAAGCTCAACTCAACTCATATTATGTGCGTTTCAGCATGGACAGCTGAAACGCACATAGATATGGTGGTACAATAATTTATTAATATGATTAGGTAAATGTTAAAAAGTAAACAGGTTAACTGATGCATTCAAAAATACAAGGAAGTTATGAAGAGTGAATCACATTCATTGATTTGGGAGGACGACTAAGAATATGCCAGCATCTTCAATCGTTAGCCATCAGATTAGAATTTTAGATTAAAAAGTGATTAATTGTCCTCATCTCCAATAGGTATACGCCTTTCGGCGTAATTAGCACAATCACATTATAATTATAAAAAACTTTAGGATAAAGGTTCTACTAAATGATGATTTTTTTAGGGGATATTTATTCATTTTTTCCGAGAGTTTTTCAGCATGATGAATTCATTTATGCATTAATAGATTTTGAACAAGAAAAAATAGTGATTTGTGTAAATTTATAGCGCCCGATTTCTGCTGAAAAAATCATTTCGTAGAACAGCTAGCCAATGCCTTATAAAAGTGGTTGATATGCGTGGCTCTATTAAAAAAATCTAAAGTACAGTGAAAACTTAAATGTAAAGTGGGTATTAATAACAACATATGTCATAACTCTTTTTAATGATGAACAAAAATGTTTTGTCATGCAAGAAAGTTAACGCTTGAAATCACAACCTTTCATCTATTGTGACTACGAAAAATATTCAACATATAAAATCGTGTCTATTAAAAGCCCAACTATAATTAAAAACCCATTAATTTTAACCATTTTCAATAAGTGTACACCTATAGACATAAAAATCTAGCTGAATGGTTACATGAAGTGGAGTTTCCATCGACATCAACTTGTACGACATTTGTATGGTAAGAATCACATTAAGGGATCCTTACTATCATAGTTTAGAATATGTGCGCACTAGGGGAGGGAAGCCAATAGTGGTTCACCCCTCGAAAGGGGTTTCAATTGGCCACCTAAACACCACCAAATCCCTTATGAAATGCTCATGTTTGATGCTTAAGTGGATGAGGGTAGGCAAGTTTTTCAATTTGCATTGAAGTTATGGTTTTTAATGCTCGGCTGGTCCATTTTTCCTAGTCCTTGGCATTTTCAAATGGTCTAATCCCTATTTGTAAAGGATACATCCCTCCTTGTTGTCGGTATTATATGTCTTGTGTATTTGCTCAATCATCCTTGCAATTATTCTCAAAGTTGCTCGTTTCCTCTTTTCATTCTCCTTCTTCTATTTATAGTGATGCATCCACCTTATGTTTATTTGGCATTGGATGTGGTTTTCTTTGTTGTTGCTACAAAAGGTGAACACAACATATTAGTCTATGACATTTACTTTTCTTTGTTACTATAATTTTATGATGGTGATGATCAATTGTTTGGAACGATTGTTATGGAGATATTATGGACTCTATAGAGAAATCAAACGAATGTCATGGATTTTTGTAGTCTATGATGACCAATGGTGGGACTAGAAAAGGTAACTTAATGATGTTTTGTATTTTTAATGATCTCTCGAGTAATCTTATTTTTCTGTGTAATTTTGATGTGTCATGTTGCTCTTATTGTGGGGAAATGGAAGAGTTCTTTATGGAGTGGCAAAAATATATTAAAATATGCTTGCAAAGGATGATATGGAGGTGATTTTTACTAGCAAAAATTTATTCCTACAAATACGATTATCCACATTGTGTTTTTCAACACACTAGATATGTCATGGAACTTTGTTGGCCACTAGTTTAATTATTTAGGTAGAATCTATGTTAGGGTCTAGGCCTGGATATGTATTAGGTCTGGGTTTGCATGCATTTCCATGGACTCAGATACGTTGTGTAGGATGTACTTGTTGTTCTTACAACATTTTTTGGACAATATATTGGGTGATTTTCAATATGTGTAAGGGATTTATTTGAGTCATAGGTGAGACACCACTAGATGTGTTATTTGGCATCAAACTTGCATGGAATATATCTCTCATGTAGTTGCTTGAGAATGAAGTGGGTGGTTTTGGCCTCTATCAAGGGTTTGGGTCATCTAGTGTAAATTTTTAAGAGTTTTTTTTATCCTACCCTTTATAATTTTTGGATAGTGGGTACATCATATGTTTTGGCCAAGATAGTTTTGCATCTTGTGTCTTGAACTTTCCTGTAGACAACTTGAATTCATTGTATGAATTTATTTGTCCGCAACTTGGGATTAGGGATGTTCCATGAATATTTATGTTATATTTGCTTCCTACTTTTGTTGTGTTGCTTGAGCGTTATCTAGTATTACTCATGAAGAGATTTATTTTTTTCCAATCCCTTAGTGTTAGTACTATACCCATGATTTGCAAATGTCTTTAGATATTACGTGCAATAATGAGTGACTACCCAATCTCTATAAGGTTAGGATCCAATATGTTATTTACATCCTTCAATTGGCCTAAATTCATAATACCCCCATACATAGTATTAGCAACGTTGTACATTGTATTTGTAGCACCTTGACCTTTTAAGCAAACAAAATTGATTCTCTAATACCACAAGTTGTTGGCACTTTAATGAAGCACTCTACAAGAAGAATATGGTTTTCAATGTCTGGGTATGATATATCAAATCCATTAGATCCTATTAGCGAAATTGGGTCCACTTGAAAATGCGTGGAGACTTCTAAATTCTTCTATTAGACTATAAGAAGTGTGTAGCCCACCATTGAATTGCAAGTGTTTGAGCTATCACAAGGCTCTATGGTAAACTTGGAAATAACTTGAACATGTCCATTTAAGAACATTGCCATTGCAAATAAGATCCATAGTGTTGATCTATTGCGCATACCCATTTCTCCCTTGTGATAAGTATTAATGGGTGATTTGGGGATAGTAGTAGGTTACTATTGTAATATCAACAGAAAAAATGGTGTGCAAGGCTCCTTTATGTATAATGAATGAATTAAAGCAATATTTATAGTCTAATGGAATTGTGTTAGAATAGTGTAGTCAGGGAATGAGTGAAATAGAGTATCAACATTGTTTTTTTAATATAAATTGGGAGAATTTGTATTATAAAAGCAGTAGTCGAAGCTAAACAACAAGTTTACAAAAAATATTGGCCTCAATTTTCCAAAATGGACAACTCCTTATTTGTCAAAAACAAAGTATACATATGTCCACAAAAACTACACCCCGATATTTCTTAAACATGTATATATTCTTAAAAATACTTCTAAGATCCTAATTAATTTGCATAACATAAGGTTTAGCGAAATACATGGTTACTATTTTCCTCTTCCAACCACAAGTTGGTTGGAAGAGATTCTTGGTTTCCATATAGTCGAGCATCTAATGAATCATTCCATCCTCCTTGATCTCCAAGTGAATAGAGTTCATAGACATCTTATAGTTTGAGGACTAACTGAGAACATTTGCTTAAATTGAGAACCAAATTTATGAGCATGTTTCACTTTGCTTCTAGTGTGTCAATCTATTGTTTTTGTTGTGCTAATCTATTCATGATTGTGGAGTTCTGAGAAGTCCAATGGTTTTAATTCTTGTGCACTTTTGTTGTCATTGAGAATATAGAGGTTCAATTGCATTGGATGGATTCCTCATGTCGATGAAGGGATCTACAGATTTATTGAGTTTCCTTGTAACCCATGAGACATATATAAACATAATAGGATAGTGCTACCAATTCTTGATAGGAATGTTCTCAAAATTTAACATAAAACCATAAGACCAAAGCACCCAAAAAAACCCAATGTGCACTCAAACAAAGCAAAAAACTAGGCTTCTTAACACATAAATGAGCCCGGGGAAATCTATGTCATGTAAAATGAAGGAACTGGACCCCATGGTAGAGATGACCAGAACATTGACATGTAGAAGAGCCTGGAAAATAACCCCCAAAGAACAATAACATATGAGCTAAGAGTAGCTCTAGGATGGACTAAAATCATGGGATCAAATAAACAAAGTAATTCCAACAACCAATATGTGGAAATGCCAAAACACAAAACCCAAATTCCAAAAGCCAAGAAATTCCAGAAGCTAACACAACTTGAACCCGAATCATTTAAACAAAAGTTTCATAAAATAAGCCACAAACTAAGGGAGATTCTTACCAATTCACTACCAAGAGGAGAATCCTTACTCCAACCTTCAATACACACTCCCAAGTAGAAATCCATTATCCCACCACCTTGGTGATATACCTCGATGCAACATTCAAAGGATAAACTGAAATTAAGTCTAGGCATGCGAAGAGTTGGAGTATAGGTCATTTCATATCCTCATTCCTCATATGCAATCCATTGCACTTGATGTTGGGACATGTGGAACATTAATGTGACTATATGTGACTCCATTTGATTGATAAGACTGATTAAGGAATTGATTAATAAAGCATACCCTCTCTTTTCCTAAGCATCCCAATTTTTAATGAAGTCGCCTCATTTTCTAGCACATGTGCTTAGTGATTGTGCTCTCAATGGACCTGGTAGAATGATTTTTTATTAAAATCGATGGCTTCCTCTAGGAACAAGATATAATGGAGGCTATCTTGTTATTAGATGAGGGATTTTTTGACAACATTATTTTAATAATTATGTTGTTCATGCATTCTCCAATAACCTAGGAAAATATTGTTTCCAATTTTCCTTTGGGATCTAGAATGATCCCCCCCCGCACCTGCCACCCCTCCAACTAGAGAATCAACATTGTGAGTAATGATGTAAGCTATAATTGTTGTAAGGCTAATCTAGCTAACCATTTGATGTACGAGTAATCTTGCAAATCTTTGAGGTGCTTTTATTCACAAGGATATTGTGTTTGTTTAAAACTTTGTACAATTACAGTAGGGTCAAGGTATATTGGGTCATTCAATCTAAATTCTGAAGAATTTTTATTATCTGATTGATGAAATCTTTTGGTGGTCTAAAAATCTCTCAGTGGGAAGGAGTGATCCAAAAAGGATCCAGAGAAGGCTAAGAACAACTAAGAACTTGTAGAGGCAATTCAAGACACTCAAAATGGCCTCAACAGATAGAGAAAGTGCAAAAATTCAAAGTTCCCAAAACTTAGTGAAAATTAAATTATCGTGAAGATCACGACACAAGATTTCTAAAGCGCAAACAACTCGTCAAACGGAGTTACGGATTGAAAGATATTCATGGTCAAAGTTTGGTCAACCTAGCTAAGTCAGCAGGGGATGAGTCAACATCCGTATAGTACATGTGGCAGGAGCAGAAGGTGACACATGTGATGTTGACATCATTATGATGTCAACATGGTGATGTGGCAGCACCAGAGGCTGCCACGTGTCACCTAGTTTTGGCATTTTCGGATTGATCTGTGGACCAATAGGATTGTGCCATGTGGCATCTGTATGGTGATGTGGCATAGACGTGGCGTGATGATGTGGTGCAAACATGGAAGAGGATGGTATGGATGAATGAGATGCTTCCACATGGCCCAATTAGAGGCTTCCACGTGGTAGGCGGCAAAATCACAATGACAACCCGTATTCGATTTTTGAAAAAAAATTAAGGATTGGCGGGTCTGCCAAATCTGGCAGACGACGCCAAATCCGACATCGTTCTAACAGTTAGTGCCATGGATAAATCCCTCGCCAAAGTTGGTGGAACAAAATTGCAAATATAATATATGGTTTCAACTATATAGCCAAAAGGGGGAGGCACGCAGGTTTGACCCCATGACCTCCTCCCCACACTACGCCTTAGTACTAATGCCATAACCAACGGGCCAATGACCCGTGCTTTGTATTGAACGCCGAATAATTTACTTAAGTGATGAGTCCATCAAGCCTTGAAGGGAGAGGCACGCGTGTGGTACGGTGTGGGCATGCATTTCAATGCAGCACAGTCATTAATTGCAGGTTACAAAGGGGCACAAAAATCGAGATGCATTTCTTCTTGGGCTTGGGAGTGCCAGAGTCAGATCGAGGCGAGGAGACAATAATTTTTGGGTAATTCGATGCTGGAAATTCAGTGGTGCTGTCTTTTTTCTGATTTGAGCATTATTTCTGCAGCTTGATTTCAAAATGAGATATACTTATGTATTTTGCCAAATTCTTTTGTTGAGTTAATGAAAAAGCCTACCCATTTGAGAGTAGGACCCAGAGACATAGTCCACCAGGGATGAACTCCGTTATCAAGTTTTTTGTGTTCATATTTGATGCTTATGTCTCTTCATTGTTGAGTTTTTCCTTCTTTAATGGTGCACTTTAATTTATGCTCATTTAATGCAATTCTTTATAAGTCACTCGATGAAAAGATCCCGGATCACACCCACATTAACTCTCAATTTGTAAATATTTGTTACAATACAGACCTTCCAAACATTTTAACCCCTCAATACTATGGTGATTTAGGAATGCTTCTCTTAAAGCTTTTAAAGTACAAAAATAAAATTCTAAAACAAACTAAGTAATTCCTCACTTTTTTAAGATCCGATAAATCAATATTGATTTAAGTAATTTTTTTTTATTGTGAATAATCTTGATTCTTTATATTATCATAACAGAGATATACAAAATCTTGTTGTTGGCCAGCCACTCGGGAAACCAGGCTAACATCAATGAATCAAGTTGTCTAAAAGTTTATGGAATATTTGTCTTTTGAAGCTAAAAGCTTGGATGTATCTAAGTCTAAAACTATCTGCTATGCAAAATATTTTATGTTGTTTCTTCCTAATTTGACAACTGGGAGGTGGGATTGAGGTACCCGAGCCCCCTATACTAAAAAACAAGAAAAAAAAATGAAAATCATAAAGTTCACTAAGTAGAGGGTTGGCCCTCATCCATAGGCACCCGGGTTGAGGCAAGTCAACTTTCGAGAGATATAGTCCCCCTGTTTGTCTAGCCAATAAATTCATATTTTAGTCGTGGAGCTTGAGTTGTGCCTGAGTTTCATCCAACTAAAGTAAAATCTCTCGCTTATCCTCATGGCGATCAACAATGACGTGACCCAACAGTAGTTTCATGTGCCAGTAAATATCTACAGTTTTTAGATACTGGGAGACTCGAGACCTAGTATTTCCAGTGTCAAGGACCCATGAGCCAACAAAATCTAGAACTTCCTCATCTGAAACGAAGTGTCTTAGAAAAAAAACATTGGCTTCAACCAAGTCAATCTCGGCTCGAATGTGGGAGGAGTGTGGGCTTGGTATGATTTGACAGAGTCTTCAGTGGCAGAGGCAAGTGGGGAGTTGGAGCGTCCCTTGTTTCTATGTGATGAGCTTCCTCGAGCTCGACGAGAGAGGTTTCCTTGAGCCATCGGAACAAAGGAGAGAAGACATAGAGTTGAGGGGGTGAGGGAAGGATGAACCAAAACCAAGTGGAGGATATAGAGGGGAAGGTGAGTAGGGATGAGCAGATGGGAAGAAAGGTGGCAGGGCCAAATCCACAAGGAAGCAGGGATAAAATGGTTTTCCATCGACCCAAATAATGAGTAATGGTAGTGGCCATAATGAGTGAAAGGAAGGCCAGTAAATGGAGTGATGTCATTAGGGATACTCATAACGAAATGCAGGGTATGAAGGATGTACTAGATTGGAGCAAGGTGTCGTTGAAACATTATACACTGAGAACACTTGTGATAGCCACGAAGAGTCATGAGTCGAGCAGTACACGCATGAGAGGAGAGGTTATTCTACATGCGATGAAGTTACAGAGGTAGGTGAAGGGTGGCAGGTGCCAATAGGTTGAGGAGACATGTAGTGGTCTATCTCGAATAATAGCCCCATGACCGGTCTCTTCCCTATCATCCTATACATGATGATATTAATTTAAATTAATGATAATAATCATCATCATATTATCATTAAAATATTTATATAAAAAATAATATAAAAGATTAATATAAAATTGAAATTAACTTCATTATAAATTATATACTAAATAATAAATAATATCTGCTATTAATTTAACTTACGCATGGAAAAATTATTACAAAATTTTAATAATAAAATAACAAAACCAATAAAAAAATCAAATACTTTGTTATATTATTCCATTATTAAACACTTTACCTTTTGAATTTATGTTTTTCAATTTTGTCTCTTCTTTTTAGTTTCAATGTTGCACATTGCTATACCCAATCACATTTAACGAGATTATGTAATAAAAAACATATTTTAATTGTGCATACCCATATTATTGTAAATTCAAATTTATGATTTATCTTACTTTAAAATAACTAAAAACGTGTTTAATATTTACAATTTTGTGATTCATAATGGTATTATACCAAAAAATATGGGTTAGGAGGTTTAAAGTAAAAGAAATGGATTATTTCTATTATTTGTAAGATTATTTGATATAACAATGATGAATATGGGTATTATTATTCAGGGTTGATTACTTTTTAGAGTATTTTGATTATTTCATTATAAAGATATTAGTATTGGGTATCTTTATATTAACCTTACTTGAGTCGTACTTAGTTTTGATTAAAGTTAGAATTAATATTCAAAAGCTTCTTATCTTCTATGTTGTTTATCTTGTTTTTTTGTGCATTAGATACTTAAAATAAGATAGTAAAATAGGATAGGGTGTATTTTCTTTAATTTTAAAATTATAAGTTATAAAACATTTTTGAATTTACTTCAATTTTCTCTACCATTCTTTAAAGATATTGTAAACCTGAACTTCATATATATATATATATATATATATATATATATATATATATATATAACTCTAAACTCCATAATCATATATGATAATAATGATAACCTTAACAATTTTTATTCTTATCCCAAAACTAATTATATTTAAAAAATAAATAATTAACACAAACTTTAATACACAACTCACTTACCAAGATTACATTTAAAAAAACAACGTACTAAGATTCAAATTGAAACTAAAACTTGTCCCTACATCTCAATATATAAATGTTCATGTTATGCATAAAAAAATATATAATGTAATATTAAAGATATAATGTGACTTATGTCATTATGTATATTAAAGATGTAAAGTGACTTTTTATTTTATTTTATGTTCTAAGTGACATTTACTATTTACTTTTTGACATTACTTTTTCAATGTTATAATTTTATTGCACTTTTTTTATTTAAAAGTTGTTAGTGGTCTATTTTTTTATTTCAAAGTTTGGATTTGCTTTATTTTTCTCTACCATTCTTTAAAGATATTGTAAGCCTCAATTTGATAATTATATATATAACCCTAAACTTTATAATCATATATGATAATGGCGATAACCTTAACATTTTTTATTCTTATCCCAAAACTAATTATATTTTAAAAATAAATAATTAACGCAAACTTTAATACACATCTCACTTACCAAGATTACATTTAGAAAAACAACCTACCTCCTATTCAAATTGAAACTAAAACTTGTCCCTACATCTCAATATATGAATGTTCATGTTATGTATAATAAAATATAATGTAACTTATGTTGTTATGACACACATTGACAAGTAACTATCAGGTTCGTTGATGGGATTCAGTATCGCTAGCAAAAGGGAGATTTCCTTTCTTAATATCTATTGTCCTTGTTTGGAGAGGAGAAGGTTATGGAACCTTGTGGCAGATTTTGGACTGTTATCAGTTAAAAACTTAGTTATTGTAGGGGATCTGAACTTAACCTTATCATTGAGTGAGATATGGGGTGGCTCTGCCTTAGTGGGGCCCTTGGCCGATTTTTTTAAAGCTCTCTTCCAAAATAAAAAACTCATTGATATCGAGCCAGGAAAAGTGGTTCCAACTTGGAGGAATGGTCGCTCTGGTAATGATTCTATTGCGAAAAGGATGGAGAGGTTTCTCATTTCATAAGAGCTTCTTTTGAGTGTTGGTATTTACAGGTCATGGGTGGAATACCCATTTGTATCAGATCATGCTTTAGTGTTACTACAATTGGAAATTTCACCACTGTTCAAGGCATACCCTTTTAAATGAAATTCCCAATGGTTGTTGGATCAACATTTCATTGATATGGTTCAAAAGCTCTGGATAGATCCAAAGTTCAGTTGCAAAAGTGGCAAACAAAGAAGGTTGGTCTGGAAACTCAAAGAACTGAAGTTAAAAACAAAACAATGGGAAAAGATTCGCAATAATAAGGAAAACACACATTTGATACAGTTGGAGGAAGAAATAAAGGTCACTCTCCAAAAATTTCTGGGTGATTCGAGAATCATAGAGGAGGAAATATATCTAAAAAATCTCGAACAAAAAAGAAACATGTATTTAAAGGAAAAGGAATAACTATGGAGACAACGAAGTAGGGCTATCTGGATCCAAAGTGGTGATCAAAACACCAAATTTTTTCATAACTTCGCCAATTACAAGAGGAATCGTAAATTTTTCTAGGAGATTAGAGATGATACAGGGATTCTTCATAGTGGACAGGAGGATTTAAAAGTTGAGGCGGTGAAATATTTTAATTTTTTTTTCAAAGCACGAGACCTTCCATCGACTTGGGACCAAGTAAAAGTGGTGAGTCTTTACTCTAGATTTGTAATTGAAGACGAAGTCGAGGCCCTTTAAATTCCAATTGATACAGATGGATATCAGTGGCCACCCACCTTTTCCAACTGGCTCAAAACAGTTTTTTGACAATTTTGACAATTTACTATTTTTAGGAGTTTTAACTTCCGGGGCCATTTTGAGGGCCTAAATGAAGGTTTTTTGGGATAAAGCTCCTTAATGATAACAAAAGGTATGATTGAGCTACCAAAATGAATCTCCTCGACGATACCTGTCCAACGGGCTATCACACACCTAAAACGAAGATCGTATGCAAAAGTTACGACCCTGGGAAGTTGATGTATTAACTTACCCAAACGGGGCCCACATGAATTTTGGCGCTTCATCTCCTAGGGTTAGGTTTTTGGATGTCTAGGGTTTTTTTCATTCTTGTTTTTTGTAAAAATTCCTTTAGACCCTCATTTTAATCTTCTTCTGGCAAATGCGCGCAGACGTCACATCTCTTCTCAGAGATAAGCCACCACCATTCCAACAAGCTTGTTTCCGCTGCATTTTATAGTTTAAGCTTATTTCATTATTGAATAGAAAACCAGTTTTACTGTATCTCTGTTATTTTGTGTTAAGAACTGGTTAATAATCTATATTCATTTCATTTTTCTCATAAAATCCGGATCAGTGGTATCAGAGCGGTCTTCTCCTTGTCATCTTAATGCATGTCCCCAACGAGGTCGGAGTACAAAGAGTTGGGTCTCGAGCTTGTTTCTCTTGAGGATAAAATCTCTCGCATGCCCAAGATACCTCTCATGGCAGGAGAAAATAAAGATGATGGGACAGGAGATCATTTCAAACTGTTGATTGAGGAATCCCTCACGCAACAAAGGAACGAGATGATGGATAGTTTCGTGCAAATCCTTCGGTGACTACCAACAAGGGACTCATCTTCTTCGAATGGAGGCGCCGCTCCCTTCAAGGTACAAATAAACTTCAATATTCCTATATTTGAAGGTTAAATAGATGCAAATGCTGTAGACAAGTGGTTGAATCTACTAGAAGGGTATTTTTCTGTCCATAACTTTTCGAATAGAGAAAAGATTACTTTTGCGCTCCTTAAAGCCATTCCCCATGTCAAATATTGGTGGGAAACTTTCTGCGAGCAAACAGAAACAGAGGAAACCTCATTATTTTTCAGCCATGGCCACCTGGGAATCCTTCAGGGATGCTATTAAGGAACAATACTACCCTGTCGGAAGTTATGATGACCTATACCAAATGGACCACACTACGGCAAGAAAGAGACCAAGCAGTGCCCGATTTCACAAATATCTTCCATACCTTGCGCACCAAGATGGCTATCAAAGATTCAGAGTGACATCTGGTGCTCAAGTATTGTGGTGCTCTGCATAGATACATTCAAACCGAAATGGAATTTCTAGACATCTCATCCTTGGGCGCGACCTACTGGTATGCCATCAAAATCGAGCAGAAGCTCAAACAAAAGACGCGACAATTTGGGCCTGGGAACCCCTCACAAAAAAATCCAGGAAAGGGTGTCCCCAACCCATAGAACAAAAGACAGAGAAAATATGGATAGTATCAGGACTTTTTGAATGGTTGGTCATGCCCTTTGGTTTGAAAAATGCACCAGCCACTTTCATGAGGATGATGGATGATATCCTGTGACCATTCACCAATACTTTTGTAGTGGTGTATCTGGATGACATTCTAATTTACAACAAGACTTGGTCTGAACACTTGCAGCATATTCAGCAGGTTCTGCACACCCTGTGGCAACACAAGCTATACACCAACTTGGAAAAATGGTCCTTCGGCATGGACAGGGTCCATTACCTAGGATACATCATTGATCAACATGGCGTACATGTGGATCCAGCTAAGATCCAAGTCATCTATGACTGGCATCCCCAACAACACTCACTGAGATTCAGAGCTTCTTGGGCCTTGCAAATTTCTACCACAAGTTCGTGTTGGGATTCACCCATATTGCATGGGCCCTCAGGAAAATAAACAGGCGTGGTGGTAAGGTGAAATTTGCATGGGGCTGGTCCCAACAACAAGCATTCGATAATTTGAAGTAGCGCTTATGCTCAACCCCAATACTTTCGCTACCAGACCTGCAACATCCCTTTGAAATTGAGACAGATGCTTCAAACTATGTTGTGGGCATTGTTATCACTCGGCACGACCGCCCCGTGGCCTATCATAGTGAGACGTTGTCAGATACTGTCCGTAAGTACCCTACTTACGACAAGGAAATGTACTCCATTGTGAAATCCTACCGCTAGTGGAGACATTACATTCTTGGGAAGGAGACAGTCATCCACACTGATCATAATCCACTGCAGTTCATGCAAACACAGGGAAAATTGCAGAATGACCCCCATCAAAATTGGTCCACATACTTGCAACAATTCCACCTCAACATCAAGTATAAAACATGAAGCTCCAATCGCATCGCTGATTGCCTCAGCAGACCTCCAGTCGCGACACTCACCATGGTGCTAGACTCTTGCGGCCATGAGACATCTGGATGGCCCCAACTCCATGAGACAGACCTCGACTTCGCCACCACCTACCAAATGTTGGGTGCAAATGAAGTTGACGATAATTTCCATCTTCGGGATGGGTTGTTGAGTTGTCTGGGCCATATCTGTGTTCCATCAAGTGAGCGAGCCAAGTTGATCTGGGAAGCCCACTACAGTCGGGTGGCAGGACACTTCAGCGTCGAAAAGACTATGGCGATGCTACAAAACATTTCTACTCGTTGAAACTTCGACAGGAGGTCAACAAGTATATCAGGTACTGCACTGTCTGTGCTATTGCCAAACCGACCACTAAGAAACAGGGCCTGTACACCCCTCTTCCTACTTCTGACAAGCCATGGAAATCCATCTCAATGGAATACATGTCGAGCCTCCCATCCACCAAGTGGGGAATGATTGTGTTTTTGTGGTTGTTGATCGCTTTTCTAAGATGGCGATTCTGGTTGCTTGCAAGAAGAGCATCACAGAAGAGGCCACTGCCAAGATTTTCTCTGAATGAGTCTGGGTACATTTTGGAATCCCACAAACCATTGTCTCAGATCGGGATAGTCAATTTCTCAGTACATTCTGGTCGAGCCTCTGGTCACTGCTGGACACCAAGCTCACCAAATCCACAGCCTTCCACCCCCAGACAGATGGCCAAACCGAGGTTGTAAATCGAATGATTGTGCATATCCTTCGCATGTATAATTCAAAGAACCCTCACACATGGGATGAGAGCCTTTCCTATTTTCAGCATAGCTACAACCGAGACCTACATAGCTCAACCAACCATAGACCCTTTCAGGTGGGGTTCGGATTCCAACCATTGGGTCCCATAGATGTTGCACTTCCCCTTGCGGTCACCTCGACCGACTCATCTCCTGCTCCAACTGAAGCTGAAAATCCCACCCAGTTCATTGAGCAGATCCAACACATCTACCAATAGGTTCAAGATATCCTATAGAAGTCCAATGAAAAGTACAAACAACGCCATGATCAACATCAGGTGCCACATAAGTTTCAGGTGGGCGACAAAGTTTGGTTGCACTTGCAGAAAGAACGCCTCAAGACCCCATAGGAAGCTTCACCCACTCCATTATGGGCCATACACTATCACCAAGGCCATGGGGGACAATGCTTTTGAGCTCAACATTCCTCCCTTCCTTGGCCTGCACGCAGTGTTCAATGTGGATCTCCTTCGCCCTTATTTCCCACCATTATTGGACACCTCAGAAGTAACAGAACAATTGACACCAATAGAGCTCAACCCTGACTGCATACAGAAGGAATCCAATGATCATATTGTGGACACACAGATCAAGGGAAATCGACAACAAAGGCTCTAGCTTTATCGAGTCATCAAAGCAGGGAAACTCCTGTAGCAAGGCAAGTGGCTCACCCAGGGCCAAATTCAGCAGAAATTTCCTCATCTAATGGGGTACCTCAACGCAATGGAGACCATTGCTTCCTAAGAAGGGAGGATTGATCCATATGGATATCGGTGGCCACCCACCTTTTCCACTAGCTCAAAACATTTTTCTGACAATTTTGACAATTTACTATTTTTAGCAGTTTTAACTTTCGGGGCCATTCTGAGGGCCTAAATGAAAGTTTTTTTAGGATCGAGCTCCAAAATAATGACCAAATTGATGATTAATCCCCCAAAATGAATCTCCTCGATGATACCTTTCCAACAAGCTATCACACGCCTAAAACGGAGATCCTATGCAAAAGTTACAACCCCGGGAAGTTGATGTACTAACTTACCCAAACAATGCCCACATGACTTTTGGTGCTTCATCTCCTAGGGTTAGGTTTTTGGATGTCTAGGGTTTTTGGAATTCTTGTTTATTTAAAAAATTCCTTCAGAGCCTCATTGTAATCTTCTTCTAGCGAATGCGCACAACTGTCACATCTCTTCTCAGAGATAAGCCACCACCATTACAACAAGCTTGTTTCCGCTGCATTTTATAGTTTCAGCTTATTTCATTATTGAATAGAAAACCAGTTTTATTGTATCTATGTTATTTTGTGTTAAGTACCTATTAATAATTTGTATTCATTTCATTCTGCTCATAAAATCTGGATCAGTGGTATCAGACCAGTCTACTCCTTATCATCTTAATGCATGTCCCCAACGAGGTCGGAGTACAAAGAGTTGGATCTCGAGCTTTTTTCTCTTGAGGATAGAATCTCTTGCACTCCCAAGTGACCCCTCATGGCAAGAGAAAATAAAGATGATAGGACAAGAGATCCTTTCAAACTATTTATTGAGGAAGCCCTCACCCAACAGAGGAATGAGATGATGGATAGTTTCGCGCAAATCCTTCGGCAACTACCAACAAGCGACTCATCTTCTTTGAACGGAGGCATCGCCCCCTTCAGGGTACAAATAAACTTTGATATTCCTATATTTGAAGGTCAGATAGACGCAGATGCTATAGACAAGTGGTTGAATCTACTAGAAAGGTATTTTTCTATCCATAACTTTTCGAATAGAGAAAATATTACTTTTCTGCTCCTCAAAGTCATATCCCATGTCAAATATTGGTGGGAAACTTTCTGTGAGCAAAAGGAAATAGAGGAAAACTCATTATTTTCAGTCATGGCCACCTGGGAATCCTTCAAGGATGCTATTAAGGAACAATACTACCCTGTCGGAAGTTATGATGACCTGTATACCAAGTGGACCACACTACGGCAAGAAAGAGACCAAGTAGTGCCCGATTTCACAAATATCTTCCATACCTTGCACACCAAGCTGGGTATCAAAGATTCAGAGCAACATCTGGTGCTCAAGTATCATGGTGCTTTACAAAGATACATCCAGACTGAAATGGAATTTCTGGACATCTCATCCTTGGGCGCGACCTACCGGTATGCCGTCAAAATCGAGCAGAAGCTCAAACAAAAGACGCGACAATTTGGGTCTGGGAACCACTCACAACAAAAGCCAGGAAAGGGCTTCCCCAACCCACAAAACAAAGAAAAGAGAAAAGATGGACAGTATCAGGACAACCAGTCCAATCTACAAGCAAAGAAGGACACTAGAAAGACAAAGAAAGATACCGGGAAGTGGTGCGACTTCCATAAGAGCCCTTGGCATAACACTGCTTACTGCCACTCAAAGTAGTCATTGGTGGCCAAAGTGAAAGCCTCCGAATCAGATGCGGATTCTGACTCTGATCCAGAACTAGAAAGGGGAAGATAGATCATTGATGCGGAACCCAGTGCCACCGTTGCTACCACCAAGCTCCATCCTAGTGAACCAGACGAGCCAGAAGAAGGAGAGTGCCTCTTCCATTCATAGATGTGGGTAAAAGGCACCCCACTACACTTCATCATTGATAGTGGTAGCCATAAGAACCTCATCTCAACAGAGGTTGTCAAGCGGCTCGCCCTACCAACAACGTCGCACCCACAACCCTACACCATTGGATGGCTCTGCCAAGGAAGCGATGTCTGCGTCAGCCAACAGTGTTGACTGTCGTACGACATCAAGCCCTTCAAAGATAAGGTATTATGTGATGTTGCTCCTCTAAAATTTTGTTATGTTATCTTGGTTCAACCTTATTTTGGAAATTTCATGTTGTATATGAGTCTAGGCCTCGTAGTGTTATTATTAATTTGAATAGAAAATTGTACAGGATACTCAAGGCAGTCCCACCTAGTGCTATTTCCTTGATCTCTGCTAAGCAATGCAGGAAGGTCATCTCTTAGACGGGGAAGTTTGTCTTCTTCGTGATTCGCTATCAGAATAAGAAAAAGATCACAGCCACATCTAGGGTCTGTGTGACCAACCTCTCCACACAGCAGAAGCAAGTAGATAAGGTCATGGAAGAATACTCAGATATATTATCCTCGCCTACAGGGGTACCTCTGCACTTCCAGGTCAAGCATCCCATCGATCTGACCACTAGCACACCAGTTCCCAATGGGCCAGTCTATCATTGCTCTTTGTTAGAGAATGAGGAGATCAAGCGATAGATCCAAGAATTGCTCCACAAGGGGCACATCTGTCCCATCTCATCACCTTGTGGGAGCCTAATTGTGTTGGTACAGAAGAAAGATGGAACCTTTCAACTCTGTATTGATTACTGGGCTTTGAATAAAATCACAGTTAGAAACCGGTACCCGATTCCTCGAATCGATGACCTCCTTGATCAACTCACGGGGGACAAATACTTCAATAAGATTGATCTGAAGTCTATCTACCACCAGGTCTTGATAGAATAGACAGATGTATGAAAGACCGCCTTCAAGTCAAAGGAAGGCCTTTTTGAATGGTTGGTCATGCCCTTTGGTTTGACAAATGCTCCAACCACTTTCATGAGGATGATGGATGATATCCTGCAACCATTCACCAATACTTTTGTAGTGGTTTATCTGGATGAAATTCTAATTTATAACAAGACTTGGGCCGAACACTTGCATCATATTCAGCAGATTCTGCACACCCTATGGCAGCACAAGCTATACGCCAACTTGGAAAAATGATCCTTCAGCATGGACAGGGTCCATTACCTGGGATACATCATTGATCAACATGGAATACATGTGGATCCAGCCAAGATCCAAGTCATCCATGACTGGCCAACCCCAACAACACTCACTGAGATTCAGAGCTTCTTGGGCACCAATTTCTACCGCAGGTTCGAGTTGGGATTCTCAAATATTGCATGGGCCCTCAACCAAATAAACAGGGGTGGTGGTAAGGAAAAATTTACATGGGGCTGGTCTTAACAACAAGCGTTTGATGATTTGAAGCAACACTCATGCTCAACCCCTGTACTTTCACTACCAAACCTACATCATTCCTTTGAAATTCAGACAGATGCTTCAGACTATGCTGTGGGCAACGTTCTCACTCAGCATGACCACCCTGTGGCCTATCATAGTGAGACACTGTCAGATACTTTCCGTAAGTACCCTACTTACGACAAGGAAATGTACTATATTGTACAAGCCCGCCGCCAGTGGAGACATTACATTCTTGGGAAGAAGAAAGTCATTCACATTTATCATAAGCCACTGTAGTTCATGGAGACACAGGGAAAATTGCAGAATGACCACCATGAAAAGTGGTCCACATACTTGCAACAATTCAACCTCAACATCAAGTATAAAACAAGAAGAACAAATTGCATCACTGATTGCCTCAGCAGACCGCCAGTCACGACACTCACCACAGTGCTAGATTCTTGTGTCCATGAGACATCTGGATGGACCCAACTCTATGAGACAGACCCTGACTTCGCCACCACCTACCAAATATTGGGTGCAAACGCAGTTGTCGATAATTTCCATCTTTAGGATGGGTTGTTGTGTTGTCTGGGCCATATTTGTGTTCCATCAAATGAGCGAGCGAAGCTGATCTGGGAATCCCACTATAGTCGGTTGGCAGGCCACTTCGTCGTCGAAAAGACTGTGGAAATGGTACAAAAAAAATTCTACTGGTCAAAAATTCGACAGGAGGTCAGCAAGTATATCAGGTCCTGCACTGTCTGCACTATTTCCAAACCGACCACTAAGAAACAGGGCTTTTACACCCCTCTTCCTACTCATGACAGGCCATGGGAATTCATCTCAATGGACTACATGTCAGGCCTCCCATCCACCAAGTGGGGAAATGACTATGTTTTTGTGGTTGTTGATCACTTTTCTAAGATCGCAATTATGGTTGCTTGCAAGAAGATCATCACAGTAGAGGCCACTGCCAAGCTCTTCTTTGAATGAGTCGGGTACATTTTGGAATCCCACAAACCATTGTCTCATATTGGGATAGTCGATTTCTCAGCACATTCTAGTCGAATCACTGGTCACTGCTGGACACCAAACTCACCAAATCCATGGCCTTTCACCCCCTGACAGATGGCCAAATTGAGATTGTAAATCGAATGATTGTGCATATCCTTCACATGTATAATTCAAATCACCCTCTCACATGGGATGAGAGCCTTCCCTATATCTAACATAGCTACAACCAAGCCCTGCATAGCTGAACCGACCATAGCCCCTTTCAGGTGGGGTTGGGATTCCAACCATTGGGTCCCATAGATGTTGCACTTCCCCTTGCGGTCACTTCGACCCACTTATCTCCTGCTCCTACTGAAGCTGACAAAGCCACCTGGTTCATTGAGCAGATCTAGCACATCTTCCAACAGGTTCAAGATATCTTACAGAAGTCCAATGACAAGTACAAACAATGCCATGATCAACATCGGGTGCCACATAAGTTTCAGGTGGGTGACAAAGTTTGGTTGCACTTGTAGAAAGAACGCCTTACAGGACCCCATCGAAATATTCACCCACTCTGTTATGGGCCATAAACTATCACCAAGGCCATGGGGGACAATTCTTTTGAGCTCAACATTCTACCCTTCCTTGGCCTGCACCCAGTGTTCAATGTGGATCTCCTTCGCCTTTATTTCCCACCATTATTAGACACCTCAGAAGTAGCAAAACAGCTGGAACCAACAGAGCTCAACCTTGACTGCATACAACAGGCATCCAATGATCATATTGTGGACACATAGATCAAGGGCACTCGACAACAAAGGATCCATCTTTATTGAGTCGTCAAAACAAGGCAGCTCCTCCACCAAGGCAAGTGGCTCACCTGGGGCCAAATTCAGCAGAAATTTCCTCATCTAATGGGGGACCTCAACGCAATGGAGACAATTGCTTCCTAAGGAGGTAGGATTGATCTAGATGGATATTGGTGGCCACCCACCTTTTCCAACTAGCTCAAAATAGTTTTCTGACAATTTTGGCAATTTACTATTTTTAGTAGTTTTAACTTTCGGGGCCATTTTGAGGGCCTAAATGAAGGTTTTTCGGGGTTGAGATCCTCAATGATAACTAAAGGCATGATTGATCCCCCAAAATGAATATCCTCGATGATACCTTTCCAATGGGCTATCACACGCCTAAAACAGAGATCGTATGCAAAAGTTATGACCCCGGGAAGTTGATGTACTAACTTACCAAAACGGGGCCCATGTGACTTTTGGCGCTTCATCTCCTAGGGTTAGGTTTTTGGATGTCTAGGGTTTTTTGAATTCTTGTTTATTATAAAAAGGCCATCAGAGCCTCATTGTAATCTTCTTCTGGCAAATGCATGCAGTCGTCACACCTCTTCTCAGAGATAAGCCACCACCATTCCAACAAGCTTGTTTCTGCTGCATTTTATAATTTCAGCTTATTTCATTATTGAATAGAAAACCAGTTTTACTGTATCTATGTTATTTTGTGTTAAGAACCTGTTAATAATCTATATTCATTTCATTTTTCTCATAAAATATGGATCAGTGGTATTAGAGCGATCTGTTCCTTGTCATCTTAATGCATGTCCCCAATGAGGTCAGAGTACAAAGAGTTGGGTCTCGAGCTTGTTTCTCTTGAGGACAAAATCTCTCGCACGCCCAAGCGACCTCTCATGGTAGGAGGAAATAAAGATGATGGGACATGAGATCCTTTCAAACTGTTGATTGAGGAAGCCCTCACACAACAGAGGAACAGGATGATGGATAGTTTCGCGCAAATCCTTCGGCGACTACCAACATGCGACTCATCTTGTTTGAATAGAGGCGGCGCCCCCTTCAAGGTACAAATAAACTTCAATATTCTTATATTTGAAGGTCAGATAGACACAGATGTTGTAGAGAAGTGGTTGAATCTACTAGAAGGGTATTTTTATGTCCATAACGTTTCGAATAGAGAAAATATTACTTTTGCACTCCTCAAAGTCGTTCCCCATGTCAAAGATTGGTGGGAAACTTTTTGTGAGCAAAAGGAAACAGAGGAAACCTCATTATTTTCAGTCATGACCACTTGGGAATCCTTCAGGGATGCTATTAAGGAACAATACTACCATGTTGGAAGTTATGATGACCTGTATACCAAATGGACCACACTGTGACAGGAAAGAGACCAAGCAGTGCCCAATTTCACAAATATCTTCCATACCTTGCGCACCAAGCTAGGTATAAAATATTCGGAGTGACATCTGGTGCTCAACTATCGTGGTGCTCTTCATAGATACATCCAGACCAAAATAGAATTTCTGGACATCGCATCCTTGGGCGCGGCCTACTGGTATGCTGTCAAAATCGAGCAGAAGCTCAAACAAAAGACGCAACAATTTGGGCCTGGGAACCCCTCACAACAAAAGCTGGGAAAGGGCAGCCCCAACCCACAGAAAAAAGGACAGAGCAAAGATGGATAGTATCAGGACAACCAGTTCAAGATGCAAGTAAAGAAGGACACTGGAAAGACAAATAAAGATACTGGGAAGTGGTGTGACGTCCATAAGAGCCCTTGGCATAACACTGCTAACTGTCGCTCAAAGAATTCGTTGGTGGCTGAAGTGAAAGCCTATGAATGATATGTGGATTCTAACTCTGAGCCAAAACCAGAAAGGGGAATATGGATCATTGACAGGGAACCCAATGCCACCATTTCTACCACCAAGCTCCAGCCTGGTGAGCCAGACGAGCCAGAAGAAGGAGAGTGCCTCTTCCATTCACAGATGTGGGTAAAAGGCACCCCACTATACTTCATAGTTGATAGAAGTAGCCAGAATAACCTCATCTCGGCAGAGGTCGTCAAGTGGCTCGCCCTACTAACAATGTTGCAACCACAACCCTACACCATTGGATGGCTCCGCCAAGGAAGCGATCTCCGCGTCAGCCAATAGTGTTGACTGTCGTATGACATCAAGACCTTCAAAGACGAGGTATTATGTGATGTTGCTCCTCTTGAAGTTTTTGATGTTCTTTTGGGCCAACCTTATTTATGGAAACTTCATGTTGTATATGAGTCTAGGTCTTGTAGTGTTATTATTACTTTGAACAGGAAATTGTACAGGATACCCGAGGCAGTCCCACCTAGTGTTATTTCCTTGATCTCTGCTAAGCAATGTAGGAAGGTCATCTCTTAGATGGGGAAGTTTGTCTTCTTCGTGATTCGCTCTCAGAATAATAAAAAGATCACAGCCACATCCAGGGTCTCTATGACCGACCTCTCCACACAACAGAAGCAAGTAGATATGGTCGTGGAAGAATACCCAGATATCTTCTCCTTTCTTACATGGGTACCTCTACACTGCCAGGTCAAGCACCCCATTGATTTGACCCTTGACGCACCACTTCTCAGTGTACCAGTCTATCACCACTCTTTGTTAGAGACTGAGGAGATCAAGCGACAGATCCAAGAACTGCTCCATAAGGGGCACATCCATCCCATCTCATCACCTTGCAGGAGCCCAATCATGCTGGTACAGAAGAAAGATGGAACCTGGCGACTCTGTATTGATTACCGGGCTCTGAATAAAATCATGGTCAGAAACCGTTACCCAATTCCTTGAATCGACGACCTCCTTGATCAAATCATGGGGGCCAAATACTTCAGTAAGATTGATCTGAATTTTGGCTACCACCAGGTCCCGATAGAATAGATAGATGTATGGAAGACCGCCTTCAAGTCAAAGGAAGACCTTTTTGAATGGTTGGTAATGCCCTTTGGTTTGACAAATGCTCCAGCCACTTTTATGAGGATAATGGTTGATATCCTGCGACCATTCACCAATAATTTTGTAGTGGTGTATCTAGATGACATTCTAATTTACAACAAGACTTGGGCCGAACACTTGCAACATATTCAATAGGTTCTACACACCTTGCGGCAGCACAAGCTATACACCAAATTGGAAAAATGCTCCTTCGGCATGGACAGATTCCATTACCTAGGATAAATCATTGATCAACATGGCGTACATGTGGATCTAGCCAATATCCAAGTCATCTGTGACTGACCAACCCCAACAACACTCACTGAGCTTTGGAGCTTCTTAGGCCTTGCCAATTTCTACCGTAGGTTCGTGTTGGGATTATCCCATATTGCATGGGCCCTCAGCCAAATAAACAGGGGTGGTGGTAAGGTGAAAATTGCATGGGGCCAGTCCCAACAACAAGCGTTTGATGATTTGAAGTAGTGCTTGTGCTCAGCCCTAGTACTTTCACTACCAGACCTGCAACATCCATTTAAAATTTGGACAGATGCTTCAGACTATGTTGTGGGCATCGTTCTCACTCAGCACGACCACCCTGTGGCCTATCATAGTGAGACATTGTAAGATACTTTCCGTAAGTACCCTACTTACGACAAGGACATGTACTCCATTGTACAAGCCTGCCGCCAATGGATACATTACATTCTTGGGAAGGAGACAATCATCCACACTGATCATAAGCCAATGTAGTTCATGTAGACATAGGGAAAATAGCAGAATGACCACCCTAAAAAATGGTCCACACACTTGCAGCAAATCCACCTCAACATCAAGTATAAAACAGGAAGCATTAATCACGTCGTTCATTGCCTCAGCAGACTTCCAGTTGCGACACTCACCATGGTGCTAGACTCTTGCGGCCATGAGACATCTAGATGGCCCCAAATCTATGAGACAGACCCTGACTTCGCAACCACCTACCAAATGTTGGGTGAAAACGCAGTTGTTGATAATTTCCATCTTTAGGATGGGTTGTTGTGTCGTCTAGGCCATATCTGTTTTCCATCAAGTGAGCAAGTGAAGCTAATCTTGGAAGCCCACTACAGTCGGGTGGCAGGACACTTTGGCATCGAAAAAACTGTGGCGATGCTACAAAAACATTTCTACTGGTCGAAACATCGACAGGAGGTCAGCAAGTATATCAAGTCCTGCACTGCCAGTGTTATTCCCAAACCGACCATTACAAAATAGGGCCTGTACACCCCTCTTCCTACTCCTGACAGGCCATGGGAATCCATCTCAATGGACTACATGTCGGGCCTCCCATCCACCAAGCGGGGAAATGACTGTGTTTTTGTGGTTGTTGATTGCTTTTCTAAGATGGTGATTCTGGTTGCTTCGAAAAAGATCATCACAGAAGAGGCCACTACCAAGCTCTTCTTTGAACGAGTCTGGGTACATTTTGGAATCTAAAAAACCATTGTCTCATATCGGGATAGTCGATTTCTTAGCACATTCTGGTCGAGCCTATGGTCACTTCTGGACACCAAGCTCACCAAATCCATGACCTTCCACCCCTAGAAAGATGGCCAAACCGAAGTTGTAAATCGAATGATTGTGCATATCCTTCGCATGTATAATTCAAATCACCCTCGCACATGGGATGAGAACCTTCCCTATTTCTAGCATAACTACAACCAAGCCCTGCATAGCTCAACTGACCATAGCCCCTTTTAGGTGGGGTTGGGATTCCAACCATTGGGTCCCATAGATGTTGCACTTCCCCTTGCGGTCACCTCCACCGACTCATCTCTTGCTCCAACTGAAGCTGACAAAGCCACCTGGTTCATTGAGTGGATCCAACACATCCACCAACAGTTTCAATATATCCTATAGAAGTCCAATGACAAGTACAAATAGCTCCATGATCAACATCAGGCGCCACATAGGTTTCAGGTGGGCGACAAAGTTTGGTTGCACTTGTAGAAAGAACGCCTTACAAGACCCCATCGAAAGCTTTGCCCACTCTGTTATGGGCCATACACTATCACAAAGGCCATGGGGGAAAATTCTTTTGAGCTCAACATTCCTCCTTTCCTTGGCCTGCACCCAGTGTTCAATGTGGATCTTCTTCACCCTTATTTCCCACCATTATTGGACACCTCAGAAGTAGCAGAACAACTGACACCAAACAAAGATCAACCCTAACTGCATACAACTGGCATCCAATGATCAGATTGTGGACACACAGATCAAGGGAACTCGTGCACAAAGGATCCATCTTTATCGAGTCGTCAAAGCAGGGCAGCTCCTGCATCAAGGCAAGTGGCTCACCCGGGGCCAAATTCAGAAAAAAATTCCTCCTCTAATGGGGGACCTCAACACAATGGAGACCATTGATTCCTAAGGAGGGAGGATTGATCTAGATGGATATTAGTGGCCACCCACCTTTTCCAATTGGCTGAAAATAGTTTTCTGACAATTTTGACAATTTACTATTTTTAGCAGTTTTAACTTCCAGGGCTATTTTGAGGGCCTAAATGAAGGTTTTCCGGGATCAAACTCCTCAATCATAGCCGAAGGCATGATTGAGCCATCAAAATTAATATCCTCGATAATACCTTTCCAACAGGCTATCACACGCCTAAAGCTGAGATCATATGCAAAAGTTACGACCCTGGGAAGTTGATGTACTAACTTACCCAAACGGGGCCCACATGACATTTGGCGCTTCATCTCCTAGGGTTAGGTTTTTGGATGTCTAGGGTTTTTGGAATTCTTGTTTGTTGTAAAAATGCCTTCAGAGCCTCATTGTAATCTTCTTCTGGAGAATGCACACAACTGTCACATCTCTTCTTAGAGATAAGCCGCCACCATTCCAGCAAGCTTGTTTCCATTGCATTTTACAGTTTCAGCTTATTTCATTATTGAACAGAAAATCAGTTTTACTGTATCTCTGTTATTTTGTGTTAAGCACCTGCTAATAATCTGTATTCATTTCATTCTGCTCATAAAATCCAGATCCGTGGTATCAGAGCGGCCTGCTCCTTGTCATCTTAATGCATGTCCCCAACGAGGTTGGAGTACAAAGAGTTGGGTCTCGAGATTGTTTCTCTTGAGGACAGAAGCTCTTGCACGCCCAAGCGACCTCTGATGGCAGGAGAAAAGAAAGATGATGGGATAGGAGATCCTTTCAAAATGTTTATTAAGGAATCCCTCACGCAACAGAGGAACGAGATGATGGATAGTTTCGTGCAAATCCTTCGACGACTACCAACAGGCAACTCATCTTCTTCGAATAGAGGTGCCGCCCCCTTCAAGGTACAAATAAACTTTGATATTCCTATATTTGAAGGTCAGATAGATGCAGATGCTATAGACAAGTGGTTGTATCTACTAGAAGGGTATTTTTCTATCCATAACTTTTCGAATAGAGAAAAGATTATTTTTGCACTCCTCAAAGTCGTTCCCCATGTCAAAGATTGGTGGGAAACTTTCTATGAGCAAAAGGAAATAGAGGAAACCTCATTATATTCAGTCACGACCACCTAGGAATCCTTCATGGATGCTATTAAGAAACAATACTACCCTGTTGAAAGTTATGATGACCTGTATACCAAATGGACCACACTACGGAAAGAAAGAGACCAAGCAGTGCCCGATTTCACAAATATCTTCCATACCTTGTGCACCAAGATGGGTATCAAAGATTAAAAGTGACATATGGTGCTCAAGTATCACAGTTATATGCATAGATACATCTAGACCGAAATGGAATTTATGGACATCTTATCCTTGGGTGCGACCTACTGGTATGTCATCAAAATCGAGCAGAAGCTCAAACAAAAGACGCGACAATTTGGGCCCGGGAACCCCTCACAACAAAAGCCAGGAAAGGGAGGCCCCAACCTAGAGAACAAAGGACAAAGCAAAGATTAATAGTATCATGACAACCAGTCCAAGCCACAAGCAAAGAAGAACACTGGAAAGACAAAGAAAGATACTGGGAAGTGGGGAGACTTCCATAAGAGCCCTTGGCATAACACTGCTGACTGCTGCTCAAAGAAGATGTTGGTGGATGAATTAAAAACCTCTGAATCAGATGTGGACTCTGACTCTGAGCCAAAACAAAAAAGGGGAAGATGGATCATTGATGCGGAACCCAGTGCCATCGTTGCTACCACCAAGCTCCAGCCTGGTGAACCAGATGAGCTAGAAGAAGGAGAGCACCTCTTCCATTCACGGATGTGGGTAAAAGGCACCCCGCTGCACTTCATCATTGTAGCCAGAAGAACCTCATCATAACATAGGTCATCAAGCGGCTCGCCCTACCAACAACATCGCACCCACAAAGCTACACCATTGGATGGCTCCGCCAAGGAAGTGATCTCTGCGTCAGCCAACAGTGTTGACTGTCGTACGACATCAAGCCCTTCAAAGACGAGGTATTATGTGATGTTTCTCCTCTCGAAGTTTGTGATGTTCTTTTGGGACAACCTTATTTATGGAAATGTCATCCTGTATATGACTCTAGGCCTCGCAGTGTTATTATTACTTGGAACAAGAAATTGTATAGGATACCCGAAGCAGTCCCACCTAGTGCTATTTCCTTGATCTCTTCTAAGCAATGCAAGAAGGTCATCTCTTAGACGAGGAAGTTTGCCTTCTTCATGATTCACTCTCAGAATAAGAGAAAGATCAAAACCACATCCAGGGTCTCTGCGACCGACCTCTCCACACAGCAGAAGCAAGTAGATAAGGTCATGGAAGAATACTCATATATCTTATCCTCTCCTATAGGGGTACCTCTGCAATTCCAGGTGAAGTTCCCCATCGATCTGACCCCCGACACACTGCTTCCCAATGGGCCAGTCAATCGTTTCTCTTTGTTAGAGAATGAGGAGATCAAGCGACAGATCCAAGAACTGCTCCACAAGGGGCACATCCATCCCAGCTCATCACCTTATGGGAGCCCAATTGTGTTGGTACAGAAGAAAGATGGAACCTGACGACTTTGTATTGATTACCGGGCTCTGAATAAAATCACAGTCAGAAACCGGTACCCGATTCCTTGAATCGACGACCTCCTTGATCAACTCACGAGGGCCAAATACTTCAGTAAGACTGATTTGAAGTCTGACTACCACCAGGTCCCAATAGAATAGACAGATGTATGGAAGACCACCTTCAAGTCAAAGGAAGGCCTTTTTGAATGGTTGTTCATGCCCTTTGGTTTGACAAATGCTCCAGCCACTTTCATGAGGATGATGGATGATATCCTGTGACCATTCACCAATACTTTTGTAGTGTTGTATCTGGATGACATTCTAATTTACAACAAGACTTGGGCCGAACACTTGCAGGATATTCAGCAGGTTATTCACACCCTATGACAACACAATCTATACGCCAACTTGGAAAAATGCTCCTTCGGCATGGATAGGGTCCATTACCTGGGATACATCATTGATCAACATGGCGTACATGTGGATCCATCCAAGATCCAAGTCTTCCGTCACTGGACAACCCCAACAACACTCACTAAGCTTTGGAGCTTCTTGGGCCTTGCCAATTTCTACCGCAGGTTCATGTTGGGATTCTCCCATATTGCATGGGCCCTCAGCCAAATAAACAGGGGTGGTGGTAAGGAAAAATTTGCATGGGGTCAGTCCCAACAACAAGTGTTCGATGATTTGAAGTAGCGCTTATGCTCGGCCCCAATACTTTCACTACCATACCTGCATCATTCCTTTGAAATTGACACAGATGCTTTAGACTATGTTGTGGACGTCGTTCTCACTCAGCACGACCATCTCGTGGCCTATCATAGTGAGACATTGTCAGATACTGTCCGTAAGTACCCTACTTACAACAAGGAAATGTACTCAATTGTACAAGCCTGCCGCCAGTGGAGACATTACATTCTTGGGAAGGAGACAGTCATCCACACTGATCATAAGCCATTTTAGTTCATGCAAACACAGAGAAAATTGCAAAATGACCGCCATCAAAAGTGGTCCACATACTTTTGGCACTTCATCTCCTAGGGTTAGGTTTTTGAATGTCTAGGGTTTTGGGCATTCTTGTTTATTTTAAAAATTCCTTCAGAGCCTCATTGTAATCTTCTTCTGGTGAATGCACACAGCCGTCACATCTCTTCTCAGAGATAAGCCACCACCATTCCAGCAAGCTTGTTTCCACTGCATTTTACAGTTTCATCTTATTTCATTATTGAATAGAAAACTAGTTTTACTGTATCTTTGTTATTTTGTGTTAAGTACCTGTGAATAATCTGTATTCATTTCATTCTGCTCATAAAATCCCGATCAGTGGTATCAGACCAGTCTGCTCCTTGTCATCTTAATGCATGTCCCCAACAAGGTCGGAGTACAAAGAGTTGGGTCTCGAGCTTGTTTCTCTTGAGGATAGAATCTCTCGCATACCCAAGCGACCCATCATGGCGGGAGAAAAGAAAGATGACAGGACAAGAGATCCTTTCAAACTGTTGATTGAGGAATCCCTCACACAACAGAGGAATGAGATGATGGTTAGTTTCATGCAAATCCTTCGGTGACTACCAACAAGCGACTCATCTTCTTCGAACGGAGGCACCACCCCCTTCCAGGTAGAAATAAACTTTGATATTCCTATATTTCAAGGTCAGATAGATGTAGATGTTGTAGAAAAGTGGTTGAATCTATTAGAAAGGTATTTTTCTATCCATAACTTTTTGAATAGAGAAAAGATAACTTTTGTTCTCTTCAAAGTCGTTCCCCATGTCAAAGATTGGTGGGAAACTTTCTGTGAGAAAAAGGAAATAGAGGAAACCTCATTATTTTTAGTCATGGCCACCTGGGAATCCTTCAGGGATGTTATTAAGGAAAAAGACTACCCTGTCAAAAGTTATGATGACCTGTATACCAAATGGACCACACTACGAAAAGAAAGAGACCAAGCAGTGCCTGATTTCACAAATATCTTCCATACCTTGCGCACCAAGCTGGGTATCAAAGATTCAGAGCAACATCTGGTGCTCAAGTATCGCAGTGCTTTGCAGAGATACATCCAGACCGAAATGGAATTTCTGGACATCTCATCCTTGGGCGCGGCCTACCGGTATGTCGTCAAAATCGAGCAAAAGCTCAAACAAAAGACATGACAATTTGGGCTTGGGAACCCCGCACAAGAAAAGCTGGGAAATGGTGGCCCCAACCCACAAAACAAAGAAAAGAGAAAAGATGGACAATATCAGGACAACCAGTCCAAGCTACAAGCAAATAAGGACACCAGAAAGACAAAGAAAGATACCGGGAAGTGGTGCGACTTCCATAAGATCCCTTGGCATAACACTGCTGACTGCCACTCAAAGTAGTCGTTGGTGGCCAAAGTAAAAGCCCCCGAATCAGATGCAGATTCTGACTCTGAGCCAGAACTAGAAAGGGGAAGACAGATCACTGATGCGGAACCTAGTGCCACCATTGCTACCACCAAGCTCCAAACTGGTGAACTAGACGAGCCAGAAGAAGGAGAGTACCTGTTCCATTAACACATGTGGGTAAAAGGCACCCCACTGCACTTCATCATTGATAGAGGTAGCTAGAAGAACCTCATCTCAGCAGAGTTCGTCAAGCGGATCGCCCTACCAACAACATCACACCCATAACCCTACACCATTGGATGGCTCCGCCAAGGAAGCAATCTATGCGTCATCCAATAGTGTTGATTGTCGTACGACATCAAGCCCTTCAAAGATAAGGTATTATGCGATGTTGATCCTCTCAAAGTTTGTGATGTTATCTTGGTTCAACCTTATTTTGGAAATGTCATGTTGTATATGAGTCTAGGCCTCGTAGTGTTATTATTACTTTGAACAGAAAATTGTACAGGATACTCAACATGAACACCCTGTGGCCTATCATAGTGAGACACTGTCAGATACTTTCCGTAAGTACCCTACTTACAACAAGGAAATGTACTCCATTGTACAAGCCTACCGCCAGTGGAGACATTACATTCTTGGGAAGGAGAAAGTCATCCACATTTATCATAAGCCATTGTAGTTCATGGAGACACAGGGAAAATTGCAGAATGACCGCCATCAAAAGTGGTCCACATACTTGCAGCGATTCCACCTCAACGTCAAGTATAAAACAAGAAGAACCAATCACGTCATTGATCGCCTTAGCAGACCACGAGTCATGACACTTACCATGATGCTAGACTCTTGCGTCCATGAGACATCTAGATGGCCCCAACTCTATGAGACAGACCCTGACTTTGCCACCACCTACGAAATGTTGGGTGCAAACAGAGTTGTCAATAATTTCCATCTTTAGGATGGGTTGTTGTGTCATCTGGACCATATCTATATTCCATCAAGTGAGTGAGCGAAGCTGATCTAGGAAGCCCACTACAGTTGGGTTGCAGGCAACTTCATTGTCAAAAATCCTGTGGCAATGGTACAAAAAAAATTCTACTGGCCTAAAATTCGACAGAAGGTCAGCAAGAATATCAGGTCCTGCACTGCTTGTGCTATTGCCAAACCGACCACTAAGAAATAGGGCTTTTACACCCCTCTTCCTACTCATGACAGGCCATGGGAATTCATCTCAATGGACTACATGTCGGGCCTCTCGTACACCAAGCGGGGAAATGACTGTGTTTTTGTGGTTGTTGATCACTTTTTGAAGATCGCGATTCTGGTTTCCTGCAAGAAGAGCATCACAGCAGAGGCCACTGCCAAGCTCTTCTTTGAATGAGTCGGGTACATTTTGGAGTCCCACAAACCATTGTCTCATATTGGGATAGTCGATTTCTCAGCACATTCTAGTCAAATCTATGGTCATTGTTGGACACCAAACTCACCAAATCCATGGCCTTTCACCCCCTGACAGATGGCCAAATCGAGGTTGTAAATAGAATGATTGTGCATATCCTTCGCATGTATAATTCAAATCACCCTCACACATGGAATGAGAGCCTTCCCTATGTCCAACATAGCTACAACCGAGCCCTGCATAGATGAACCGTCCAAAGCCCCTTTCAGGTGGGGTTGGGATTCCAACCATTGGGTCCCATAGATGTTGCACTTCCCCTTGCGGTCACTTCGACTGACTCATCTCCTGCTCCTACTGAAGATGAAAAAGCCACCTGGTTCATTGAGCGGATCCAGCACATCTGCCAACAGGTTCAAGATATCCTACAGAAGTCCAATGACAAGTACAAACAATGCCATGATCAACATCGGGTGCCACATAAGTTTCAGGTGGGTGACAAAGTTTGGTTGCACTTGCAGAAATAACACCTTACAAGACCCCATCGGAAGCTTCATCCACTCCGTTATGGGCCATACACTATCACCAAGGTTGTGGGGGACAATGCTTTTGAGCTCAACATTCCAACCTTCCTTGGCTTGCACCTAGTGTTCAATGTGGATCTCCTTCGCCCTTATCTCCCACCATTATTGGACACCTCAAAAGTAGAAGAACAACTTACACCAATAGAGCTCAACCCTGACTGCATACAACATGCATCCAATGATCATATAGTGGAAATACATATCAAGGCCACTCGACAATAAAGGATCCATCTTTATCGAGTCGTCAAAGCAGGGCAACTCCTCCACCAAGGCAAGTGGCTCACCCAGGGCCAAATTCAGCAGAAATTTCCTCATCTAATGGGGGACCTCAATGCAATGGAGACCATTGCTTCCTAGGGAGGTAATATTGATCTAGATGGATATCAGTGGCCACCCACCTTTTCCAACTAGCTCAAAACAGTTTTCTGACAATTGACAATTTACTATTTTTAGTAGTTTTAACTTTCGGGGCTATTTTGAGGGCCTAAATGAAGGTTTTTTGGGATCAATCTCCTCAATGATAACCAAAGGAATGATTGAGCCCCCAAAATGAATCTTCTTGATGATACCTTTCCAACGGGCTATCACACGCCTAAAACAGAGATCATATGCAAAAGTTATGACCCCGGGAAGTTGATGTACTAACTTACCAAAATGGGGCCCACGTGACTTTTGGTGCTTCATATCCTAGGGTTAGGTTTTTGGATGTCTAGGGTTTTTGGAATTCTTGTTTATTGTGAAAAGGCCATCAAAGCCTCATTTTAATCTTCTTCTAGCGAATGCATGCAGTCGTCACACCTCTTCTCATAGATAAGCCACCACCATTCCAACAAGCTTGTTTCTGCTGCATTTTATAATTTCAGTTTATTTCATTATTGGATAGAAAACCAGTTTTATTGTATCTATGTTATTTTGTGTTAAGAACCTGTTAATAATCTGTATTCATTTCATTCTGCTCATAAAATATGGATCAGTGGTATTAGAGCGATCTGTTCCTTGTCATCTTAATGCATGTCCCCAACGAGGTCAGAGTACAAAGAGTTGGGTCTCGAGCTTGTTTCTCTTGAGGACAGAAGCTCTCGCACGCCCAAGCGACCTCTCATGGTAGGAGAAAATAAAGATGATGGGACAGGAAATCCTTTCAAACTATTGATTGAGGAAGCCCTCATGCAACAGAGGAGCGAGATGATGGATAGTTTCGCACAAATCCTTCGGCGACTACCAACATGTGACTCATCTTCTTAGAATAGAGGCGGTGCCCCCTTCAAGGTACAAATAAACTTCAATATTCCTATATTTTAAGGTTGGATAGACACAGATGTTGTAGAGAAGTGGTTGAATCTACTAGAAGGGTATTTTTATGTCCATAAATTTTCGAATAGAGAAAATATTACTTTTGTGCTCCTCAAAGTCGTTCCCCATGTCAAAGATTGGTGGGAAACTTTTTGTGAGCAAAAGGAAACAGAGGAAACCTCATTATTTTCAGTCACGACCACCTGGGAATCCTTCAGGGATGCTATTAAGGAACAATACTACCATGTTGGAAGTTATGATGACCTGTATACCAAATGGACAACACTGTGGCAAGAAAGAGACGAAGCAGTGCCCGATTTCACAAATATCTTCCATACCTTATGCACCAATCTAGGTATAAAATATTCAGAGCGACATCTGGTGCTCAAGTATCATGGTGCTCTTCATAGATACATCCAGAGCGAAATAGAATTTCTGGACATCACATCCTTGGGCGCGGCCTACCGGTATGCTATCAAAATCAAGCAGAAGCTCGAACAAAAGACACAGCAATTTGGGCCTGGGAACCCCTCACAACAAAAGTCGGGAAAGGGTAGCCCCAACCCACATTCTGGTCAAGCCTATGGTCACTGCTGGACACCAAGCTCACCAAATCCATGACCTTCTACCCCTAGACAGATGGCCAAACTGAAGTTGTAAATCGAATGATTGTGCATATCCTTCGCATGTGTAATTCAAATCACCCTCGCACATGGGATGAGAGCCTTCCCTATGTACAGCATAGCTACAACCAAGCCCTGCATAGCTCAACCAACCATAGCTCCTTTCAGGTGGGGTTGGGATTCCAACCATTGGGTCCCATAGATGTTTCACTTCCCCTTGCGATCACCTCGACCGACTCATCTCCTGCTCCAACTGAAGCTGACAAAGCCACCCGGTTCATTGAGTGGATCCAACACATGCACCAACAGGTTCAAGATATCCTATAGAAGTCCAATGACAAGTACAAATAGTTGCATGATCAACATCAGGTGCCACATAAGTTTCAGGTGGGCGATAAAGTTTGGTTTCACTTGCAGAAAGAATGCCTTACAGGACTCCATCGAAAGCTTTTCCCACTCCGTTATGGGCCATACACTATCACCAAGGCCATGGGGGAAAATTATTTTGAGCTCAACATTCCTCCCTTCCTTGGCCTGCACCCAGTGTTCAACGTGGATCTTCTTCGCCCTTATTTCCCACCATTATTGGACACCTCAGAAGTAGCAGAACAACTGACACCAACAGAGCTCAACCCTAACTGCATACAATAGGCATCCAATGATCAGATTGTGGACACACAGATAAAAAGCACTCGACAACAAAGGATCCATCTTTATCGAGTCATCAAAGCACGACAGCTCCTGCATCAAGTCAAGTGGCTCACCTGGGGCCAAATTCAGCAGAAATTTCCTCCCTTAATGGGGGACCTCAACGCAATGGAGACCATTTCTTCCTAAGGAGGGAGGATTGATCTAGATGGATATTGGTGGCCACCCACCTTTTCCAATTGGCTGAAAATAGTTTTTTGACAGTTTTGACAATTTACTATTTTTAGCAGTGTTAACTTCCGGGGCCATTTTGAGGGCCTAAATGAAGGTTTTTCTGAGATCGAGCTCTTCAATGATAGCCAAAGGCATGATTGAGCCATCAAAATGAATATCCTCGATAATTCCTTTCCAACGGGCTATCACACGCCTAAATTTGAGATCGTATGCAAAAGTTACGACCCCGGGAAGTTGATGTACTAACTTACCCAAACGGGGCCCACATGACATTTGGCGCTTCATCTCCTAGGGTTAGGTTTTTGGATGTCTAGGGTTTTTGGAATTCTTTTTTATTGCAGAAAGGCCTTCAAAGCTTCATTGTAATCTTCTTCTGGCGAATGCATGCAACTATCACATCTCTTCTTAGAGATAAGCCGCCACCATTCCAACAAGCTTGTTTCCGCTGCATTTTACAGTTTCAGTTTATTTCATTATTGAATAGAAAACCAGTTTTACTGTATCTCTGTTATTTTGTGTGAAGCACTTATTAATAATCTGTATTCATTTCTTTCTTCGCATAAAATCCGGATCAGTGGTATCAGAGCCCTCTGCTCCTTGTCATCTTAATGCATGTCCCCAATGAGGTTGGAGTACAAAGAGTTGGGTCTCGAGCTTGTTTCTATTGAGGACAGAAGCTCTCGCACGCCCAAGAGACCTCTCATGGCAAGAGAAAAGAAAGATGACGGGATAGGAGATCCTTTCAAATTGTTGATTAAGGAATCCCTCACGCAACAAAGGAACGAGATGATGGATAGTTTTGTGCAAATCCTTCGGCGACTACCAACAGGTGACTCATCTTCTTCGTACAGAGGCGCCACCCCCTTCAAGATACAAATAAACTTTGATATTCCTATATTTGAAGGTTAGATAGATCCAGATGTTGTAGACAAGTGGTTGTATCTACTAGAAGGGTATTTTTCTATCCATAACTTTTCGAATAGAGAAAAGATTATTTTTGCGCTCCTCAAAGTCGTTCCCCATGTCAAAGATTGGTGGGAAACTTTCTATGAGAAAAAAGAAATAGAGGAAACCTCATTATATTCAGTCACGACCACCTGGGAATCCTTCAGGGATGATATTAAGAAACCATACTACCCTGTCGGAAGTTATGATGACCTGCATACCAAATGGACCACACTACGGCAAGAAAGAGACCAAGCAGTGTCTGATTTCACAAATATCTTCCATACCTTGCGCACCAAGCTAAGTATCAAATATTCAGAGTGACATATGGTGCTCAAGTATCACAGTTATATGCATAGATACATCCAGACCGAAATGGAATTTCTGGACATCTCATCCTTGGGCGCAACCTACTAGTATGTCATCAAAATTGAGCAGAAGCTCAGACAAAAGACGCGGCAATTTGGGCCTGGGAACCCCTCACAACAAAAGCCAGGAAAGGGAGGCGCCAACCTAGAGAACAAAGGATAGAGAAAAGATGAACAGTATCAGGACAACCATTCCAAGCCGCAAGAAAAGAAGAACACCGAAAAGACAAAGAAAGATACTGGGAAGTGGTGCGACTTCCATAAGAGCCCTTGGCATAACACTGCTGACCGATGCTCAAAGCAGATGTTGGTGGCCGAAGTGAAAACCTCTGAATCAGATGAGGACTCTGACTCTGAGCCAGAAAAAAAAAGGGGAAGACAGATCATTGATGCGGAACCCAGTGCCATCGTTGCTACCACCAAGCTCCAGCCTGGTGAACCAGACAAGCTAGAAGAAGGAGAGCGCCTCTTCCATTCATATATGTGGGTAAAAGGCACCCCGTTTCACTTCATCATTGTAGCCAGAAGAACCTCATATCAACAGAGGTCATCAAGTGGCTCGCCCTACCAACAACGTCGCACCCACAACCTTACACCATTGGATGGCTCTGCCAAGAAAGCAATCTTCGCGTCAGCCAACAGTGTCGACTATCTTATCACATCAAGCCCTTCAAAGACGAGATATTATGTGATGTTTCTCCTCTCGAAGTTTGTGATGTTCTTTTGGGCCAAACTTATTTATGGAAACGTCATCCTGTATATGACTCTAGGCCTCGTAGTGTTATTATTACTTTGAACAAGAAATTGTACATGATACCCGAGGCAATCCCACCTAGTGCTATTTCCTTGATCTCTGCTAAGCAATGCAAGAAGGTCATCTCTTAGACGGGGAAGTTTGTCTTCTTCTTGATTCACTCTCAGAATAAAAGAAAGATCACAACCACATCCAGGGTCTCTGCGACCAACCTCTCCACACAGTAGAAGCAAGTAGATAAGGTCATGGAAGAATACTCAGATATCTTATCCTCGCCTACAGGGGTACCTCTGCAATGTCAGGTGAAGCACCCCATCGATCTGACCCCCGACACACCGCTTCCCAATGGGCCAGTCCATCGTCGCTCTTTGTTAGAGAATGAGGAGATCAAGTGACAGATCCAAGAACTACTCCACAAGGGGCACATACATCCTAGCTCATCACCTTGTGGGAGCCCAATCGTGTTGGTACAGAAGAAAGATGGAACCTGATGACTTTGTATTGATTACCGAGCTCTGAATAAAATCACACTCAGAAACCGGTACTCGATTCCTTGAATTGACGACCTCCTTGATCAACTCATGAGGGCCAAATACTTCAGTGAGATTGATCTGAAGTATGGCTACCACCAGGTCCCAATAGAACAAACAGATGTATGGAATACCGCCTTCAAGTCAAAGGAAGGCCTTTTTGAATGGTTGGTCATGCCCTTTGGTTTGACAAATTCTCCAGCCACTTTCATGAGGATGATGGATGATATCCTGCAACCATTCACCAATACTTTTGTAGTGTTGTGTCTGGATGACATTCTAATTTACAACAAGTCTTGGGCCGAACAATTGCAGGATATTCAGCAGGTTATGCACACCCTGTGACAGCACAAGCTATACATCAACTTGGAAAAATTCTCCTTTGGCATGGATAGGGTCCATTACCTAGGATACATCATTGATCAACATGGCGTACATGTGGATCCATCCAAGATCCAAGTCTTCCGTCACTAGACAACCCCAACAACACTCACTAAGCTTTGGAGCTTCTTGGGCCTTGCCAATTTCTACTGCAGGTTCATGTTGGGATTCTCCCATATTGCATGGGCCCTCAGCCAAATAAACAGGGGTGGTGCTAAGGCAAAATTTGCATGGGGTCGGTCCCAACAACAAGCATTCAATGATTTGAAGCAGCGCTTATGCTCAGCCCCAGTACTTTCACTACCAAACCTACATCATTCCTTTGAAATTGACACAGATGCTTCAGACTATGTTGTGGACGTCGTTCTCACTCAGCACGACCACCTCGTGGCCTATCATAGTGAGACATTGTCAAATATTTTCCGTAAGTACCCTACTTACGACAAGGAAATGTACTCCATTGTACAAGCCTACCGCCAGTGGAGACATTACATTCTTGGGAAGGAGACAATCATCCACACTGATCATAAGCCACTGTAGTTCATGCAGACACAGAGAAAATTGCAAAATTACCGCCATCAAAAGTGGTCCACATACTTGCAACAATTCCACCTCAACATCAAGTATAAGACAGGAAGCAACAATCACATTGTTGATTGCCTTAGCAGACCGCCAGTCATGACACTCACCACGGTGCTAGACTCTTACATCCATGAGACATCTGGATGGCCCTAACTCTATGAGACAGACCCTGAGTTAGCCACCACCTACCAAATGTTGGGTACAAATGCAGTTGTCTATAATTTCCATCTTCAGGATGGGTTGTTGTGTCGTCTGGGACATATCTATGTTCCATCAAGTGAGCAAGCGAAGCTGATCTAGGAAGCCAACTACAATTGGGTGGCACGACAATTTAGTGTCAAAAAGACTGTGGCGATGCTACAGAAACATTTCTACTAACCAAAACTTCGATAGGAGGTCAACAAGTATATCAGGTCCTGCACTACTTGTGCTATTTCCAAACCGACCACTAAGAAACAGGGCCTGTACACCCCTCTTCCTACTCCTAACAGGCCATGGGAATCCATCTCAATGAACTACATGTCAAGCCTCCCATCGACCAAGCGGGGAAATGACTTTGTTTTTGTGGTTGTTGATCGCTTTTCTAAGATGGCGATTCTGGTTGCCTGCAAGAAGAGCATCATAGCTGAGGCCATTTCCAAGCTCTTCTTTGAACGAGTCTGGGTACATTTTGGAATCCCACGAACCATTGTCTCGGATCATGATAATCGATTTCTCAGCACATTCTAGTCAAGCCTCTGGTCACTGTTGGACACCAAGCTCACCAAATCCATGGACTTCCACCCCCAAACAGATGGCCAAACCGAGGTTGTAAATCGAATGATTGTGCATATCCTTTGCATGTATAATTCAAAGCACCCTCACACATGGGATGAGAGGTTTCCCTATGTCCAGTATAGCTACAACCGAGCCCTCCATAGCTCAACTGGACATAGCCCCTTTCAACTGGGGTTGGGATTCCAACCATTGGGTCCCATAGATGTTGCACTTCCCCTTGCGATCACCTCGACCGACTCATCTCCTGCTCCAATTGAAGCTGACAAAGCCACTCGGTTCATTGAGAGGATCCAACACATCCGCCAACAGGTTCAATATATCCTACAGAAGTCCAATGACAAGTACAAACAATGCCATGATCAACATCGGGTGCCACATAAGTTTCAGGTGGGCGACAAAGTTTGGTTGTACTTGCAAAAAGAACGCCTTACAGGACCCCATTGGAAGCTTCACCCACTCCGTTATGGGCCATACACTATCACCAAGGCCGTGGGGGACAATGCTTTTGAGCTCAACATTCCTCCCTTCCTTGGCCTCCACCCAATGTTCAACATGGATCTCCTTCGCCCTTATTTCCCACCATTATTGGACACCTCAGACTTAGTAGAACAATTGACACCAACATATCTCAACCCTGACTGCATACAACAGGAATCCAATGATCATATTGTGGACACACAGATCAAGGGAAATCAACAACAAAGGATCCAACTTTATCGAGTCGTCAAAGCAGGGCAGCTCCTGCACCAAGGCAAATGGCTCACCCGGGGCCAAATTCAATAGAAATTTCCTCCTCTAATGGGGGACCTCAATGCAATGGAAACCATTGCTTCCTAAGGAGGGAGGATTGATCCAGATGGATATCGGTGGCCACCCACCTTTTCCAACTGGCTCAAAACATTTTTCTGACATTTTTGGCAATTTACTATTTTTAGCAGTTTTAACTTCCCGGGCCATTTTGAGGGCCTAAATGAAGGTTTTTCAGGTTTGATATCCTCAATCATATCTAAAAGCATGATTGAGCCCCCAAAATGAATCTCCTCAATGATACCTTTCCAATGGGCTATCACACGCCTAAATGAAGATCGTATGCAAAAGTTACGACCCTGGGATGTTGATGTACTAACTTACCCACATTCTTGAGGACAAGGCTCCAGGTTTGATTAATCATGTTAATAAGATTCAAAGGTACACATGACAATTTGATGACTATAGTTGAGATAACAGTCTTTGTAAAGTATCATACTTGATAGCATGTGAGCATATAGAGATAAATGCTTAACTTAATCATTTGTCTGATGCAACTAACACCTCCTCTAGGAAAAATCTCATGTGTTAGTTCCAGGTTGCCATGGAGGAATGTTTGATCACAACACTACGAGAGTGTTGACCTCATTTTTGTATTGTATTCCTTACCTTTAATCTTTGCTTCAGACAAGTTACAAGTGATAGCTCTAAAGGAGCTACTGTGATGATTGTTCGTGCTATTACCTTATATTATCAAAAGGATATTACTCTTGCTTGTTGTTTTGTTGACCTTGTTCCAGGTCACAGGTAATAACCCTAAGGAAGCAATAGTGAAGGTTGCAGAAGGCAACGTGCTAAAGGAGAAACCTTAAAATAAGCAATCATCATTGGAAAAGAAGAAGGTGGGTTGTATAAGCTAAAGGGTCACTCAGAAGATGCCATGATCCATGCCATTGAAAACTCATGTGAAATTTGGCATAGAACATTAGCTCACATCAACTACAAGGCGCTACCATACATATGCAAAGCAGTCACATGTTTACCAGAACTCAAGGGTGACCTTGAAGGCATATGCAATGGATGTGCACAAGGGAAAAACATCAAGAACCCTTTTCTAAAGAGAGACAAAAAAATAGAAGGAGTCCTAGAGCTCATTCATTCAAATGTATGTGGCCCAATTCCATCGTTCTCCATTAGTGGGTATGTATATTATGTATCATTTATTGATGATTATTCTCTTAAGACTTGGATATATTTTTTGAAATCTAAAGATGAAGTGTTCAACAAGTTCAAGGAATTCAAAGCCTTGATAGAGAATCTTTCTGAAAGAAAGATTAAGATACTCAGGTCAGATAATGGAGGAGAATATACCTCAAAAGAGTTTGTGAACTTCTGCAAAGATGTTGGGATCAAGAGGGAACTCACTTCTCCCTATAATCCCCAACAAAACGGTGTAGCTGAACAAAAGAATAGAACGATAATGGAAGCTGTGGAGACTATGATCCATGATCAAGATCTTCCTATGTGCTTATGGGCAGAAGCAGCAATGACAGTTGTATATGTGCAGAACCGATTGTCCCATAGTGCACTTGGGCTCAAAACCCCAGAAGAGATGTTGACCGGAAAGAAGCCATAGGTAAGCCATCTCAAAATATTTGGTTGCCCAGTATTTAATCATATATTGAAAGAGAAGAGAAACAAGATGGAACCTTCAGAAAAGAAGGGAATATTTGTGGCATACTTTGAGGTCTCCAAAGCCTTCATAATCTATATACCAGGTCACCATCACATTAGATCAGCAGGGATGTGACCTTTGATGAAGATGCAATGCTCAAGAAATCAAGAAGATGCCAGCTTGAAGAAGTATATGAAGAGGAACTCGTAATCCCTAGAACTGCAATGAGGGAGGTTCCCAAAGCCGCAGAACCAGTGAGGGAAGTCGTAACTTCCCCTGATGAGGAAATTCTAGAAGACTGTGATATATCAGAAGTTCAAGAACCTCCTCAGATGATGATCCTCCATAAAAGGAAGCTAGCTTGGGCTAGAGAGCTTATTCAAGATGGAGAGAAGTATGGTGTTCCCGAAGGAACTACGAGACATGTGAAAATACCAAAGCCATTCTCTAGTTATACGGCTTTGATGTGTGATCTTCTAGAGGAGGAGCCTACCTTCTTTGAAGAATCCATTCAGAGGAAAGAATGGGCAGATGCCATGGCAGAGGAATACCAATCCATAATAAAGAACAAAGTATGGGAAATAGTTCCTAGACCGAAGAGTAAAGATGTGGTATCCTCCAAATGGCTCTTCAAAATAAAACATGTTGCTGATGGAAGTATTGAGAAATATAAAGCAAGATTTGTAGCTCGTGGCTTTTCTCAAAAAGAAGGCATTGACTATGAAGAGACATTCGCTCCTGTAGCTAGATACACTTCGATCAGAACCATCATAGCTCTTGCAACTAATATGAAGTGGAAGTTACACCAGATGGACATGAAGACAACTTTCCTAAATGGTGTCATCAAAGAAGAAGTGTATATAGAGCAACCTCAAGGATTTGAAGTTGAAGACAGGAAGTCTCATGTCTGTAGGTTGAAGAAAGTATTGTACGGATTGAAGCAAGCTCCTAGAGCTTGGTATGGCTAAATAGACAACTTTCTGACGAGCTTGGGCTTTACCAAGAGTAAAGCAGATTCTAACCTCTACCTCAAGGTCATGAACGATGAGCCAATAATATTACTTTTATATGTGGATGACTTATTCTTAACCGGAGAAGAAAAGCTCATCACTGAATGTAAGAAGAGACTTGCCTCATAATTTAAAATGAAAGATCTTGGCCTAATGCATTATTTCCTAGGTCTTGAGGTATGGCAGAGTCCAGAGAGGTTCTTCCTTAACCAAGGGAAGTATGAAGTCGAAATCCTGAAGAGATTCGACATGTTGGAATGCAAGTCCATGAATACACCCATTAAAGTGAAGTTGAAGCTGTTGGTCGACACTTCGTTAGAATTGATTGATGCCACACTGTACATACAGATTATTGGATCGCTGATGTACTCGACGAACACCAGACCAGACATTTGTTTTGCCGTGAACACCTTGAGTCAATTTCTGGTAGAACCCAGACATGTTCACCTTGTCGTTGCAAAACATGTGATGAGGTACCTTAAGGGTACATTAGATTGTGGTCCCAATTATGATGGAGATCATGATTTCACATTGAGTGGGTACATTGATTTAGATTGGGCAGGAAGTGTTTCTGACAGGAAAAACACTTCAGTATGTTGTTTCATTTTGGGATCAGCCATGATCTCATGGTAGAGTAGAAAGAAATCCAACATTTCTCTCAGCACAACGGAAGCATAATACATTGCTGCATGTTCTTCCATCTACGAAGCTATATGGCTTTGAAAGTTGTTGACTGGTCTATTTGACCTAGAGATGGAAGCAACCATGATCCTATGTGACAACCAGAGCTGCATAAAGATGACAGAGAATCATGTATTCCATGACAGGTCGAAGCACATAGAGATCCGATATCATTACATCCGTGACATGGTGCAGAGAGGAGCCATAAAGTTCCAGTACGTTAACATGGATGAACATGTTGTTGATGTGTTGACCAAGCCTCTATATCGTGTAAAGTTTGAGCACTTTCGAGATAATCTTGGTATATTCCGAAAGGAGCTTCCTTGAAACGGGGAGTAGTTGCTGTGATAAGACATCTCTTGCATACAAATTTAAGCATGGTTTTGGATGCGAAGAAAAACCTTTTTCACTTAATTTAAGTATGAATTTGTTAAATAACTATTTGTTATTAATTTGTATTTATTTCATATATATAAGTTTTAGACTAGTAAATAATAGATTTGTAAAATATATTTATTATTATTATTATTATGTGTTTTTTGTTTTAGACTTGTAAATTATAGTTGTAAAATATATTTATTATTATTAAGCTTTTTTTTTTTGGTTTTAGACGTATAAATTATAGGAGGGAGATTTTAAATGATAATTTTGTAAAAGATATTTGTTATTAATATGCATTGCTGTTACCATTGCTGTTATTTTTTACGTCTGTGTTTTATTAGCCGGCACTTTAAAAACAGAAACTAAATCCGAGGGCAAACCAGAATCTGTGCCTTTTTTTTATTTCAATCCTTTGAAATGCCATGACCTTAACTATATCCATGCCAAAAGTTCAAACAACCCTTTTAAGATTCAGGATTCCCAAGCCACGATCTAATAAAGCTCGAGGCCCCTTTATCGCAAAAGGATAAATTATTACACTATTTTCCCTAGGAAAAAAAGACGATTTATTATCACCCCAAAAAAATCACTAAAAACATTTGATAATCCGGAGGTCGAATAAGATGCCCATGGCTTGCATCATCGCTAATAATGATCTCTATATGTTATCGCGATCGCGAACACATTCCGGAGGCATCTGCTTATTCCTGGGCGTGTCGGTGC
>ML785699.1:729312-742212 GCA_009831015.1 Picea engelmannii | reverse complement strand
CCCCATATCCGAAATGTGCTTTTCCATGAGCATTACAATCTGAAGCTCAAATGGTCTTTTACGAAGTCTCTATTGGTTTTATTATTATTGTGCGCCTCGTGAGCGCGGATCCGCTACGGCACTCGGTCAGATGTTACCCTAACCCGACCCGGGAACGGACCGGAGGGAACCGCAACATGGGTAATGTCCGTGTCTCGCTGCAAGGCTAATTTTGAGTTGCAACAACAGGGTTGAGGCCCCTCCCGGAAAAGGCAGTCCGGCGGCACCAAGGGTCCTGGTACTATCCAGGTGCGAATAACCCCCGGGGGTGGCTGCAATGGGCAGAGATGTCACTCACCGGCCTAAACGACGAGCAAACACTCGAACGTGGGAGAGAGGGATCACCCAACGAATGGACTCTACAGCGACAGGAACCATGCTTTTGGATGGAGAAGTGGGGACCTTAATGATGAATATCTATTCGGAACCTAGGGGACTAATATCAATAGGGGCCAAGAATGTATGGGTAATAGATCGGCCATAAATGTACTCCGGAATATACACCAGGGCAACAAATGTCGGTGGACGATGCCGCCCGTTTCCATTTCGTGGAAGTGCTCGGCATAGGAAGAGGCTGTAGGTGATGATGATGCCCCTATTGATGAAGGAATCGCTAGGCACCTATTCTTTCTCTCTTATTTCTTTCATAGGCAGCCGGTCGTGGTCAAATCCGGTGGGTGCCGCAAGGTTATACCCCCTTATCTATTTATAGATATATAGATAGTAGCGAAGAACTATCTATAGTACTATCTACCTCCTAGAAACATTCTAGAGAAGAAACTTTTTAGTAAGCCAAACCTTCTACTAAACCTTCTTATGTTTATTGCTTTCACACAACTACATGGGCCTTATTTACTAGAGATGACCTCCATACATAGAAATACATAGAAACTTATCTATCTACGGGTTAGGGAGATTAGGATCCTAACATGCCCAACCCATGAAAAAACAATATTATTCTCAAGGATGGAGATGAGGGAATTGACGAAGGATCTCTAATAGTTCCCATGTGGCATCCGAGAACTGTGTGTCTTTCCATTGCATTAGGACCACTTGGATAGTGTGTTTTGAGAGAAGACACTCTCTTTTGTCAAGGATGGCCTCAGGATGCAACCAAATGAAGCCTTCTTCATCTAATTTAGGAAAGCTAGTTTGAACACAAAAAATAGATCTAACCATTTTCTTTATGAAAGAGAAATGAAATATTGGATGGATTTTAGAGTGGCTTAGAAGTTCTAATTTAAGCCATTGGCTCAATACATTTAAGAACCTTATAGGTGCCATACAAATTTGGAGCAAGCTTGTGGTGGTGGTTGGATTTGTGGGAGTTCTTCTTATAAGGCTATGGACCAAGGAACACTTGTTCCCCTTCTTCAAAGTGGCATTCAAAGTGATGTTGATTAGCATATTGCTTCATCTTATTCTTAACCAAGCCCAGATTATCTTTGAGAGTGTAGTGAATGTTAGCCTGAGTTATGAGAGTTTTTTCGACTTCTTGTACCTTAGAGAAACTTAGTAAGTAGATGTTATCAAGTATTTTAGTTGTAGTTTAGTTAACTAAATTCTAAAGACTTTTCTATCAATTCAAGGTAAGTAAACCTATGAGGTGTCAACATTAGGTATGCAGAACTAGCTTGGTAGTCACTTAAGATTCCCGTGAAAAAGTAAATCTATTACAAATTTAAAGCAAGAAGGTTCAAAATCTAACTAAGGGACTGAGAGTTATTTTCGTCACTAAAGGGACTTATTTAACCTTCAATTGGTTGAACCGCCAGTTCAGATGCAAACGCTGGGTGTAGATCTATACTCATACTCTATTTCATTCAAATAGTGTAAAGTCGAGGGAGTCACCCTAAGCTATGAGTCATTGTATAATTCTAAAATTAATGAAAAGTATAGGAAAAAAATGCTTTGTAGGGAATGATAAATTAACCTATCACACTTTTCAAATGAAATTTACTCATTAAGATAATCCTTGTTCAAATCTAACTCTTAAATTAAGAAATTATGTGTAATTACAGAAGTTACAACATTTCCTGCAATGTTAGACAATTATAGGAATTACTGTGTATAATGGATTTCCTACAATTTGTGACAATTACTGGAATTCCTACGTGTACAAAATTTCTTGCAATTTTGGAAAGTTACATGAATTTTGTGTATGTAGGAAATCACAGAAAATAGTTTTCGATTAAAGGAGTTGCATAAATAAGAAGAATTTACAAACACAAGTTAATTCTAGTGAAATAATTGAACAAAAACACAACACATACCAGGGGGCCCTCCTGGGATATGTTGCCTAATAAAACTCAAAAGACTAAGAAAACTCTAACACCATGAATGGATCATACATATTTTTATTGTATTAAAAAGTTGTCCAAGATTATAGGTTACATAAATGGTTCTTCAAGAGTAATATCAAAATCCTCCTTCCTTATTTACTTTCTCTGACTTGTATTTTTACATATTTAAATGGAAAAACTGAATATGCTCATAATAGCATTTTGTTTCAAAATATGTGCATAATATTTGGATCGGATCTCATATTGAGCATGAAGGATAGGATATACCTAATTTTCCTTTGCTTTTCCTTGTTTTTATGAGTGATCAAATCGATCCAACCTCCTCCAACCTCAAATCCCATCTTTTGTTGGTCGTTTGGCATATGTTTGAATAGAAACGACCACAACATGAAATCTAGGAGGATATTCTCTGAAGAAACATTTGTACAACCCAAGTCATGCTCTTTTTTGGGAAAATGATTACGAGTCAACAAAATGGGCTCATTATGCACAAAACCCATGTCACAAAATTCCCTGATCTGTCCTCATTGATCTAGAATTTACATGTAGAGATTGTTTCCTATTGGATGTTTCTGATTTTGACTAAAATGTTAATCACAAGATGGAGGTGGCCATACTAGAGTTGGGTATGAATTGAAAAACATAAAACCATGTCAATAGGTCTAGGAACAAAACCCTAGTTTTGGAATTTCACCTGTAGTTGCGTAGATATATCAACCTTGGAAGTCATTTGCTCTTTGACTGCAAGAATTTTTTGTGTAAACCCTCATTAGTAAAACCAAGCATAATTCTTCTTAATTTATTAAAAATAAAGGAAATAAATGATAACAAAACACTTTAACATTTGTAAGGGTATTTTGGTATATTCATAAAGGAACATGGTTAAAAATGGTGATGAATGGTGGTGAATGGTGAGAGGATGATGCGAAAATGAATGACTTAACTAGTGAAAAGATGAAAAAATGGCAACCCAACATCTACCCCATGCCTGAGGATTTGAATGTCCTCATGTAAGAGAACTAATGACCTCATAATTGATCAATTTTGTATGAATTGAATTTTGAAATATTTTGTCACCCAGACTCTTGTAACCGACTTCTTGTAGCAATATTGTCTAGCCATTGTCTATCAAACTACAATTTTTTTTTCTATGAAATTTGGTGATGTTTTTGGTATCATCACTATGCTTCTGCTCACAAAAAATTGCAGCCAAAATATGCATAGATTTTGAGAAAAAGGAAAAATGGTTGAAGGTGACAGTGGCCAATTTCTTGAAAATATAAACTAGGTTTTCTTGAAATTTGTTGTTTTTATACATCATATANCTATGCTTCTGCTCACAAAAAATTGCAGCCAAAATATGCATAGATTTTGAGAAAAAGGAAAAATGGTTGAAGGTGACAGTGGCCAATTTCTTGAAAATATAAACTAGGTTTTCTTGAAATTTGTTGTTTTTATACATCATATATTGACACATTTATGTTCCAAATTTCATAGCTAATGGGTTCGTGGTTTGGGAGATATCAACAAATCAATTTCTACTCTATTTATGAAAAAAAATGCCATTCATTGTAGCTTTGATCAAGAGCTGAGCTAAGATGTTAACCTTGGAATTTTCTATCAGAATTTTGAATGTTTTCTACAATAATTTTTCTATGTGAAGAAGAAATCCCAGAAAGTGAAATTCTCCTTGGTGATTTGAATTATTGTCACAGTGAACAATATTCGTTTCTTGATTTATTTGAACAAGAGAAACATTACTTATCAAAGTATATTGGATCATGTTGTTAGACACACCGATCACACTAAGAGGGGGGTGAATCAGTGCGAGGGCTATTTTTACACTTCTCACAAAACTTTAGTTAGCAATCACCATTCACAACATCATTACTTATTACTTCCATTCATACTTAGTTTCTTGCATGTGAATATATCTTAATGATATACATTAAAAGTAAAGAGTTATGCACCATCACAATAAAAAACACAAGGAACACCAAATACATGTATAATTTTCTGTTGTATTACAGACTACAATCCTTGGGTTTTATCAACACCAAATGAAATAGAGCACCAACTCCAAGAGAGCACCAAATATCAATGTAAGACCCAACCTGCGTATCTCAACACCAACCAAGATGTGAAGAATCCAACCCTCAAGTACAAGACCCAGCTTGTAGACAAAAATAAATCTATCAAATTGTACCAACAATCTATACCAATACAAGTGCATCAACTATGCACAACCTACCACAACAACTTGTCACATCAGCCTGTCTCATCAATATAATCATCAAATTCTAATTTGTAACTCTATAAAATACCTGGTGTATGTGATCACATACCTGCAAACCTTCCTTAACTTCAGCAACAAGAAACTAGCGTTTTCATCAAACTTTACTTTAGTTTCACATACTAATTTTGGATTAGTCAACAACCCTAACTTGAAACAATCATAACTATGTACTTATAATGAAAAAGGTATGAAAATGGTACACAATGTTCTTCAATGTATTTTCTGCAATTCCTCCAAGTTTTACTGCTTGGAACTTCCCAGGAAAAGAGTTATAGCAAAAATGATATACCTTGTTGAATTATGGCTTATTCTAGAGAGCGAAGTTGTAGAGAATTCCCCGCATGAAATATTTGTTTTATGGATTTGAAAATGGTAAAAAAACATACCAAATATTGCACTCTAACCAATACACTTGGTCTTACTGCATTTGTATCTCTTATGAAGAAGTTATGACATTTTTACCTGAAACACGTGTTTTAGACTGGTTTCAGGACTAGCCACAATCCCTATTTTCCGCAGAGTGTAACTCCCAAAATGAAATGACCCACAAGATGAATTTTTTATCACAGTTACTTGGATATGTTTTATCAACATCCTCCAAATTTCGATATCTGAATCATTCTAGAAAAAACGTTATTGTGAAAATGGTGAGATGACTTGTAAATAACATACCTTAGAAAGCATCATCAAAAGACTTTATCCTCCCTTGAATTTCTTCCTTTTTTACTTCACCTTACTTCTGAAATTCTCCTTAGATATCCTTTGAATACCTCAGTCACTTGTACATATTCAATATTCTCAATAGATACTAATGGGAGACCCTTGCTCTCTTATTTATATTCTCCAAGTAGCTTCTTCTAGAAGTATCCACTTAACCACTTTGTCCACTTAGCCACTTTGTCCACTTAACCAAGTTTGTCCACTTAACCAACTTTATCCACTTAGCCACTTTGTCCATTTAACCACTTTTTCCACTTAACCACTTTATCCACAAATAGTAAACTCTCCAATTATAGTTGCAACTAATTTATTTTTAATTGTTTTCTTGTTGCAACTACTTCACCCATGACTAACCACTTTCACTGGTCAACTTTTTCTAGGAGCTTCTAGAATAATTTTACTTATTTGACCTTCTAGAGGCTTCTAGATAACTCATGAGGGTTCTCCAACTTCAAATGGCCATAACTATCTAACCATGAGGAGTTATGTGACGTTCCACATATCAACGGAAACGGCATGACATATACTATCCATATGGAATAGTTTCCCTTGAAAATTCATTGATATTCATTACATTATTCCTTAATCAAACTTGGGTTCCCTAACCACACTATTGGGCTACCTAACCATTTGGACTTCACAAAGAGTCTTCCCGTGAGGGATTTCACCATAAGGGGACCACTTTGAGAAATTTATCCAAGAGCATCTTCCCATGAGAGATTTCACCATAAGGGGACCACTTTGGAGTTTATCCATTTGGTTATTCCTATCAACCATGATACGACAATAATGACCAACCTTTACAGCATCCCATCTATACGTCAATCCATGACAATACATCACTATGAAACCACTTGACCTCTTTGACATAAATTACATCTATGACAACATAGACCATCAATCAATACATCAATTATACTATGACAAGACATCAACTCTTTGACATCAATCATTTGAAATCAATGACAACATAATGCAACACATACTGGATCGAAATGGGAAGGATAAGGAAATGATTTTACATTGGTATGGTGCATGGTATTATATGTGGTAAATGAAATAGTAAGTATGAAAGAAAATGGAAATATAGGATGTTGGGCGTGGGCCAATTTCTAGGAAAATCCATTTTTGGAAGGTAGAGCTTAATAAGGAAAAAAACAACTAGAAGGAAAAGTAGCACATGAGAGGAAAAGCCACATGCAAAAGAGGAGAGCATGTAAGGCGCGCATGCAGAAAAACCTAACCTCGTCAAGGTTTGGGTTTTTGTAAGAGATTGTAACAATTGATGAGCTAAGAATTAGTATAAATAAAGACCTAGGAGGTCTAGGTCGGGAGTTGTTCATCGTTGGTCAGTCAGTTTTGGATGTTATTGTTGTTTGCTAACTTTTGTAATGTTCAAGGAAGGAAACTATTGTAATATCTAATACCAATTTTGTAAGATGTTGAGTTGTAGAGTCAAGAAACTAGATCTCGAGGGTTAGATCATAGGCTGAGGAGCCTGGTGTGATCTATTCATCCTCACAGGGATCGTGGAATGTGTTTGTGATTGTATGATCAGAAACTGTAGTGCGCATGACGCCATATATTATAGAACCATAATAAAAGAGCCTAAGAGCCATATATTTGTGGAAATATCTAGGAGGGGGTGAACCACGGTAATATCTGTATTATGTGATGTGATTGATTACATGTTTCCCTTCTACAAGTAGTTAGACTATGAATGGGTGAATAGATAATTCTGTGAGATCTGTTATATGTTAGATATGGTAGAACGCATGCATAGATTTAAAATATGAATGAATATTAAGAATAACAGAAAGAACAACCAGATCAAGGCCTAAGAAGATGAAATAAAATCCTAGATCCCCACTCTTTCCTAGACTACCATCATTTGAGCATTGCAGTCACCCATAGAACTATCTCGGGTGAGACTGCGCAGTACAATCTGTGTTTTGTATTGCATGTTGGTTTACTAGGAGGGCCGATAGTTTTAGAGGGATTTGTTGGAATCTTGTTTAGATCTAAACCTAGTTCATCCCAAGAAGTGGTTAGAGAAGGAGTAACAACCAACAAATAGTTTCATTACCGGTTGGAATTGCATGGGATTTAGTGAGTGGGATCTGTGAAAGAATCACGCAGAAATGAAACTATAGAAGGGAATGTTCAAACCATGGAATCCAACAAAGGAAGAGATTGAAAGTTGGTTGAGAAAAAAGGAGCTGGAGTTTGCGCAGAAAGACAACAGAAACAATAAAATAACACTGCACAAATATCTGGACAAGTACGTGTTTAGTGACCTGCATGAAGTATTTTTCTGTGATTTCCCACATGTGTTGTAGGAGTGGCTATTAAGGTTGAAAGACAATCACCCTACAAATCGAATCAGACAGATCGAATGGAATCCTGTGGAGATCACATAGTTACAACAAGTTAACAACAAATTCACGCGTAGTAGATTTATGGCTAGACAGTATTGTTGCAGGATTTATCACAGAATTTGCAATAGATAATGCGAAGTCTTACAACGCAGTAGATCAAGAGTTTCCGAAGGGACCTAGAGCATGCATATCATATCGTTCTATAATTCCATCAATATCTTACTGTATAACAAAGGTGTGATGACTATGGCATCAGAAAAATAAATTTCCCTGCATTCATGGGGGAAGGGGGGAAGCACTGACAAGAGCTGGAGAAATGGAGGAAGAGATGGATAAAGGAAAGAAGGAGGAGGCAGTGGACCCAATCATGATGGAGGAATATTAGAACAAGCAGATCATGGCAACTACTGGAAAAACACATAGTGGAGTACCCTACCAATATAAGATGGATAATAAGAAGAGAGTCATAGCAGAGAGAGAGGGCTTGGCAAGTGATGAAGAAGAGATACAGAATCTCCGGGATCCGGAGCATATTAAGGAAATCATGCACAAAACATATGAAAAGAAGACAAGAGGTCCAAGGGCAGGAACATAAGGCAAGACTCTTATCCATTTCAGTGTCAGTGTGGAACCCATAAACCCACATGCAACTAATACACCAAAAAGAACACCACCATTTAGAAAATCGAATTTTAGTGGAAGAATGACAATAGGAAGTGCATCCAACCAAGGAGAAACAACTGGAGGAGCCAGTTCGGGAAGTGGTAGTCAAGTATCTACACTGCCTGGAGGTCATAGTTCATCACCATTCAAGATGGCAGGACACGATCCCACCATCAGGTTACCCAAATTCAAGGGAGATGCATAAGAGGATCTTGAAAAGCACTTGTTTATCTGTGAGAAGATTTGGGAAGAAAAGCAGATAACATATGAGGATACAAAACTTGCATAGTTAGCTATCATGCTAAGAGACCACACATTGGATTGGTACATGAGCTTAGTTGTAAAAAGTCCACCGGGAACAACAAGGACAATTGTAGATGTCAAGAAGCTACTTATAAATGAATTTCCGAAGCCTAGTTCATAAGATCGGTACATGAATGAGATGATTGAGATCAAACAGAAATCGGGAGAGTATGTTTGGGAGATTGATCATAGGTTCAAACAATTGAAGGGAAAATTTAAGTATGTCATGAAGGATATGCAACATAGAGATCTCTTTGTGAATTCACTGCTACAACACCTGAAATACCCTTTGAGGCAACAAAAGTTTCAAATGCAGGAAGAGGCTCTATAGGCAACCCTACAACTGGAAGAGAACTAGTATCGGAAGACAGATCCAACAATATAAGAGATGAAGGAGGATCTGAAGAATCTCACATTCCAACTAAACCAGAATAAGAACAAAGAGAAAAGGGAAGTTGTTTGGTGTACCACATGCAGGACAGAAGGACATCACAAGAATGAGTGCCCAACTTTCGCGCAGTACATGGAAACAAGGCTACCAAACCCTTTGCCAACATGAGGACCATCGTGCGAGATATTTAAAACACATGGACATGACCCATATCATTGTCCCATGATGCATAAGTATCAGATAGTACCCAAGAATTCATATTTCAACTTTTTCAAATCAATGGATCATGATGAAAAAAATTGTAGGACAGTGGACTTGATGTGGGAAAGAACGTCAGACACCTATAGGGTGCAAGAATAAATTATGACAGGGAAATATGAACCTCAGTTTAACCATGTACCACCTCCATCAATACTTCACAACAATAGTACAACACTGCGCAACCTCGGTATAATAACGCACAACCACAATATAACCCCGCTTAGTATAATCAGATGCCTAAGTACAATGCACCACGAGCAGATCGTGGTAGATACAAAGGTGGAGGATGAGGTAAAGGAGGATTTGGAAGAGGCAGAGGTCCAGTAGTGTGCCACAACTTCCAACAACCAAGAAACTCTACAAGGGAATGTCCACTTCCACCTGCGACATGCATGTATTGTTGCGCAACAGATCATGATACAAAGGATTGTCCAACATTATTGAGAAAAATTCAAGAAAAGAGAAATCAAAACAATCAAAATGTTCAGTGGATTTCTACAGAGGCGAGGGATGATGGAAGAAATATCAACATAGCTACACGCGAAGGAGCTAGGACAAGAGCTGACGCAGTACGACAGGATACAACACAACACCAATGAGTGAAGAAGAATACTGAACCACAACAACAGTTCGATGTGGGGAAATAAAAATAAATATTCAAGGAGGCAAGACATTGCATCTACATCAACCGTGCAACACACCCAAAACATACCAATGTATGAAATTCCCTCCTCAATGGACCATACCAATGAAACACAAGTTGTAGATCAAGTAAGTACCATAAAGACTTTTCTGCAATCATGTGTTAAGTTATTGGATGACCAATCATCTGTTAAAATTTTGCAAAATATGTTAGAACAATGTAACATAAAAGTAGAGGGGAAGTTAGAACCGAAAATAGTTAATCACCTCCATACAATATGGAGGACAAGCAGGGAGTTTAGACTGAATGCTAACATTGGAGATTTCAATATGGAGGACATCATACCAGATTTAGGCTCTGAGGTAAATGTGTTTCCTGAGAAGACATGGAAGTGTATGGGAGAGCCCACACTAGGCTATTCACCTGTCCAAATGAAGCTAGCAAACCAACACAGAGTTCTACCAATTAGAAGGCTTAAGGGTGTGACAGTAGATCTAGATGAAGTGTGAACTAAGGCAAACTTTGAAGTAATAGAAATAGTAGATGGTACAACACCTTATCCAACATTGCTTGGGCTGGATTGGGCATTTGATAACCAGGACATAATCAAATTGAAGACAAGGAAGATGGCATTCGAATCAGGAGAATACAAAGTCATTGCACCATTAGATCCATCATAAGGAGAAAGGTTTGTAGAACCTAGTTGCTTAGACCTGGAGGAAATCAACCAGTTATACATAACCACTACGCGTGAATAATATTATGTCAACCCAACTGCAGATGGAGTACTCAGTTGGAGGAGCATCACATCATGTTCTTATGACTCATATACAAGGTTGGAAAATTGGAAGAAAATATTACATGAAGTATCCATAAGAAGGTGCGCAATAATAGATCGCACAGTAAGATGGGTGGGTACAGAGATAAGAGAACCTTCCAGTTTTCATGGGGTGAATGACTTAGAAGAATTCCTAACAAGATACGAAGATGAAGTGTTAGAGACTCAAAGGCTCTTATCCCTAGACATTTCACTCAAGGAAACACCTGCAAGATGGTGGGGTGCACATAAAGAAACAATTAAGGAATGGTACTAATGTAAGCGACTACTACGCATTAGATTCGGTGCAGAGCAGGGAAGAAATGAGATGCAGAGATATGATGGATATGGGACACCAACAAAACACTTGGAGAAGTGCAAAAAACTATGGAGGATGACACCACCAGAGGAATGGCCTCATCACTTCATCCACACATTGGAAGGAATTCCAACAAACTGGTATGTAGACCAGGAACTGTGCAGAGCCACTGTAGAATGGACAACATTACATAAACATTTTACAATCACTTTCTCATTTAAACATGAGAACCCAAACATTGATTCAACACTCAAACAAATTAGAGAGGTGATATTTATTGATGAACCAAAGGTTGAACTTATGACAGAGTATCAACAACAGAACATACAGATAGTTAAGGAACTATTGTCATGTTATCATGTGGAAGAAGAAGCACCAGATGAATATGATCCAAACAACATTCATATTACAGAAGTTGAAGGTGAAAGAGAGCTGGAAGGTCCATCTATGGAATCATAAGTGTTTGTTGCGCCGATCAAGGTGAAGAAAGTCAACATTGGGACAACTGAGAATCCCAAAATGGCAAGCATTGGAGATTACTGGGATGAAAAAACAATGGAACGAATAACAGAGATTGGTGGTGAAGGGAACTTTCCTTGGAAAGAGGGAGTGTTGAGATTTGGGTACCTTGGAAAGTGGTCCCCTTTTGTTTGTGAGCTTCTAAACACACGTGGGAAGTACTTTGTACCTTGTACCATGTACTTTATGTCTAATTTCATTTTGACTTAGGAGATTTAAGTCAAAAGTGAAATTTGGTCATTTAATCCTAAATGACAATTAATTCACTTTGTGGGTGAATTAGGAGACATAAAGTGAAACTATGGAAACTTAAGTAAAGTGGGTTTTGAGTTGAGATTTACTTGAGATGATCTCAACCATTGTCTTAGGATGAGATGAGATGATCTCATCCACCCATTTTTTAGGTTTCTTTATGCATCCTTAAGGGGGGCACATAGGGCAAAGGAGAGCTCAATTGTTCACCTTGAGAGTTTGGTGAGGAGTAGAGAGGTGAGAATTCATAGGATAGCTCAAAAATATAGGGCGCACATGGTCATGGAGGGCACAAGGCAGGTTGGAGTCTCAGTTATTTGTGGTGAGTGTGTTTGCTAGGAGGAGGGCGCACTTGAGCAGGAGGGCGCAAGTGTATCTTGTAGCATTTTGTGTGGAGATTTCTTGTTTCTGATTTGTGGGTTGTGGAGAGGGAAAGAAAAGGGAAGTTTTCATGCAAGGGTTCTTCAATCGGCAAAGAGACAGAGCAAGGGCGCAAGTATCTTCAGGCATGGTCAAGGAAGGAGGGAGCACACTCTTCTAGGGGTGCACATCCCAAGGAACCATTGCAGAGCTTGTGTTGAGCTTGAAGAGTATCAAGTTCCTTTGTATTTATCTTCCTTTTTGTATTACATGCTTGAAGCACACTATATATACATTCATCTCAAACTGGTTTTCCCCAGGGGGTTTTTATCCAGGGTCATGTTGACCAAAAATACATGTGTTCATTTCATGTATGTTAGAGTTTAGAACAACATTATTTCAGCACTAAAATATCTCTAGGTGTGTTATATAGCTTATGGTATGCATGTGCTAACCTTTGGTGACAAAACTACATGCTAGAGCACCGATTTGGCCTATGTAATCATAACAAATTAGCGAAGAAGTTACTGAACAATTTGTTGTCCTAAAACAACAACAAACCATTGTTAGACACTTGAAACTTAGAGCCAACTTGAGGTCAAAGACAAACCTAGTTGGCAACTTGATAGGACCTGG
>ML785699.1:697465-711767 GCA_009831015.1 Picea engelmannii | reverse complement strand
GAATGGGCACAAGTCTTACGAGTGTCCAGATAAAAAAAAGGATGGAGGAGAAGCTCACATCATCGAGGCGCAGAGGCAAGATGTTGAGGCAGAAGACGCTGAGGGAGGAAGATCACTTATGATGCGAAAAGCTCTTTTGACACCTGAGAAGGAGGTGGAGAGTTCAGTCTAGAGGAGCAGATTATTCCAGACTGCTTGCAAAACCAAGGACAGGGTGTGCAAGATTATTGTAGACAGTGGAAGCACCGATAATCTCATTTCAACCGAGATGGTAGAAAAGCTAGAGCTGGAGACGATTGATCATCCAAGCCCGTACAGAATTTCTTGGTTGCAGAAAGGACACCTGGTAACTGTTACTAAACAATGTTTGGTTGAATTCAAGATAGGTGGTTACAATGATAAGATTCTGTGTGATGTTATTCCCATGGATGTTTGTCATCTATTGCTAGGTAGACCATGGCAATACGATAGAAATGTGATTCATGATAGGAGAATGAACACATATACCTTGGAGAAGAATGGGAGGACACACATGTTGCTTCCGATTAAGGATAAGGAGGTAAAGCCAGAGGTAAGCAACACTGTACTTCTCATGAGTGGGAAGGAACTTCTTACAAAGGTTAAGAAGAAGGAGGATCCACAATTCTTTGTGGTCAGGAAATCGAGGATTGTTCTGACTAGCACAAGGGTTGATGACTTACCAGAGGAAATTCAGGAACTGCTGGAAGAGTTCGCTGATATAGTCGTGGACGAATTACCTCATTCGTTGCCACCGATAAGGAGTGTGTGTCACCATATTGACCTCATACCGGGGGTCAGCTTACCAAACAAAGCCGCGTACAGATTGACGCCGCAAGAGAATGAAGAAGTTAAAAGACAAGTCCAGGATTTGTTGGACAAAGGATTGGTTAGGGAAAGCTTGAGTCCATGTGCTGTTCCAACAGTACTCAGTCTGAAGAAAGACAGAGGCTTGAGGATGTGTACCGACTCAAGGGTGATCAAAAAAATAAACATCAGGTACAGATTCCATTGCCGAGGATGGATGATCTGATGGATTGCTTGAGTGGAGCAAAATATTTTCAAAGATTGATTTGAAAAGCGGGTATCACCAGATTCGCATGAGAGAAGGCGATGAGTGGAAGACAACCTTCAAAACAAATGAAGGATTGTATGAATGGCTAGTCATGCCGTTTGGCTTGACGAATGCGCCGAGTACCTTTATGAGGTTGATGAACGAAGTCTTGAAAGAGTTCATCGGGAAATTTGTCATCGTGTATTTGGATGACATACTGATTTATAGTAGATCAGTGACAGAGCACTTAAAGCATTTGGCTACAGTGATGCAGAGGCTACAGCAGGAGAAGCTGTTGATAAACATGAAGAAATATTCATTCATGAAGATGGAGCTCATTTATCTGGGATTTGTTATTTCGGCAGATAATTTGAGAATGGATCCAGAGAAGGTGGAAGTAATCAAGAATTGGCCATCACCGAGGAATATTTTCGAGGTGAGAAGTTTTCATGGATTGGCTAGTTTCTACCGAAAATTCATTATGAATTTCAATGGAATCAGCGCAACAATGCTGGATACAGTGAAGAAGCAGAATAAATATTTTCACTGGACAACAGAGGCCGAGAAAAATTTCAACTTGTTGAAACGGAAGATCATGGAACAACCGGTTTTGGTGTTGCCGGATTTCCGAAAAACATTTCAAGTGAAATGCGATGCAAGCGGGTTTGCAATAGGAGCAGTCTTAAGTCAGGATGATAGGCCGATTGCATACTTCAGCGAAAAGATGAATGAGGCGAAGGTGAAATACTCCACATATGACAAGGAATTTTATGCTATCATACAGGCACTGAAGAAGTGGAGGCATTACTTGATCCCAAAAGAATTTGTTTTGTATAGTGATAATCGGGCATTACAGTTTGTGACTCAACAGGAGAAGTTGAATTAGAGACATGTAAAATGGGTAGAGTATATGCAGAATTTCACATTTGTGATTAAACACATTTCGAGTACTGCTAACAAAGTCCCTGATGCTTTGAGCAGGAAATGTTTGCTGTTACAGGAGTTCCGAGTCAAGACGGTGGGTTTTGATGATCTCAGGAACATGTACGCAGATGATCCAGATTTCAAAGAGGCGTACGAGGCAACTGAGAATCCAGTTCTCAGAGACCAAAGCCAGTGGGCAGAGTATATGATCCAGGAAGGATTCCTCTTTAAGGGTAATCAACTGTGTATTCTGAAATGCTCCATGAGGGAGAATCTACTGAAAGAAAAACATAGCGGAGGATTGACAGGGTATTTTGGTCATGATAAAATGTTCGAAAAGTTGAGCGAATCATACTTTTGGCCAGGGATGCGATCAGAGGTCAAGATATTTGTGGACATATGTAGAATTTTCCAGCATTCCAAAGGAAGAAAGCAGAATGCGGGTTTTTATCAACCATTGCCCATACCAGAGAGGCCATGGGATGCGATAAGCATGGATTTTGTATTGGGATTGCCAAGGAGGCAAAGAGGAATTGACTTTATCTTTGTGATAGTGGATAGATTTTCCAAAATGGCACATTTTATCCCATGTCAGAAAACTAGTGATGCGACTCACATCGCAAATCTGTTTTTCAAAGAGGTCGTTCGACTTCACGGCCTACCGAAAAGCATAGTTTCTGACAGAGACACGAAGTTCATAGGGAATTTTTGGAGGACCTTATGGAAGAAGCTGGGGACTAACTTGATGTTTAGTTCAACGTATCATCCTCAGATGGATGGACAAACAGAGGTCGTGACCAGGAGTCTGGGAGATTTGTTGAGAAGCTTGGTGACAAAACACCACAGCAGTTGGGACAATATATTGCCGCAGGCAGAGTTTGCATACAACGACTCAGTGAACAGGAGTACAGGTCAGAGTCCATTTCAGGTTGTATATGGCATGCAACCGAGAGGAGTTTTTGAACTGAGGGATTCGGAACAGACTGCGACTAGGAGTGCTAGTGCAGAAGAGTTTGCAGAGGCGATGAAAGAACTTCATAGCCAGGTGAAGTAGCGATTGCAGAGTTCAAGCCAAGAGTATAAGCGCAGAGCCGATCAACGAAAGAGACAACTTTAGTTTGAGGTTGGTGAGTTAGTTCTGGCACATTTGAGAAAGGAAAAGTTCCCGAGAGGAACATACAATAAGTTGAAAATGAAGAAAATCGGGCCGTGTAGGGTCTTGAAGAAATTCAGGACAAATGCTTACGAGATTGAATTACCGGATGGAATTGGGATATCTCCGATATTCAACGTCTCGGATTTGTACATGTATAAGCCTGAAGAAGCAGGAAATGAGCAGCCAGTGATTCAGTGGCGAAAGAAGATGCCAGTTGCAGAAAAGCCGCAAATGGAGTGCATACTAGATAAGTGAATTGGTAAGAAGACTAGGCGGAAAGAAAACTATGAGTATCTGGTCAAATGGAAGGGCCATCCAGTGGAAGATGCCAGCTGGAAGACTGAAGCCAAAATACAGAAGCATGGACAGACCGTGCAGGAACTCATAGATAGGAGCCCATGAATATTTTCAAGCGAGGGAGTATGATGCAGGAGCATCTCCCACGTCAAGCGAGCCAGCGCGGAAAACAGAAGACAGCTGGACAGAAGCCAACGCAAATTTTGAATTTCCCTTGGATTGATGCGCCAAACTTTAAATGTAATAATTTAATCAGGCGCACTTGTATATTATGAATGGACCTTGAGTGGATTGCTCTCATCCTTAGGTAGATGGAGGCATTTAAGGTAGTTAATGTAAGTAGGTAGAATTTAATTGTAGATTAGACAGCTTAAGAGCGCAAGAGGGAAACGAGATATAGACACCCTCATTGTGCATTTGTATTATCATCCAGGAAGAGAATGCAGAGAGCTGTGAAAAGAACACCCATGTACTGATATTTGAATTAATAGAAGAAGCTTTGATTCAAATTCATGGTTTTGTGTAGTCTCTGTGTATCGATGTTGAATGATATGCTCATGAGTGTTTGCTTTCCTGTTATACATTTGCTTTGTATGTTGTGTATATGATTTCATGTTTGAATTGAAGTCTGAGAGGAAGTGAGAATGATTTTCAATTGTTTCTCTGTTTGAGCAAGGATTCCTGGAAGGAGTGCAGTTGAAGTCGTCCGCAAGGAGTGCGTTGACAGAAGGCTCAAATAGTTAACTTTTGTTCTCATTCGCCCAAGAGTGAAAGTGGGTTACAGGAGCCGTGCAAGGAGTGCGTAGGCCAATATAAGACTTAGATTTGCGATTCTGAGCAGAGGAAGTGAAGGACTACTGCTGCAGAGGTGCACAGAGTCGAGGAACTTCAATACTTAGTCGAGGTTGAAGGTTTTCCGCAAGGAGTGCGTGCAAAGGGTGTTTCTGAGGAGACTTAAAGTCGTGAGAAAGATCAGGAGGAATAGGCCTTCAAATTCGTTGGAGGACAGCGTAGAGAAGTTGTGCCACGGAGGTTGGCAAGGAGCATCGTAAGGTTGCATGTAGGTGGACAAATTCTGTAGAAGAACACTTAGTTGTTTCGTAGAATTTCACCAGGAGAAATGGACGGTCGATATTCTCCGAGGAGAATCAACAAATCACCGTGAGCCGTTAGATATTGCAGAGCTGCAGGGGAGATACTGCAGGTATTCCCATAGTGTTTAAAGCTCAGGAGGGGCAGAGTCGTTGATCAGGGCCACGTGGACCGTTGGATCTACACGTATATCGTGGATCAGGATTTTGTGGATCGAAACTCCAAATTCTTGCAACAGAAACCACGAGATCACGATATGCGATATTCCGATGGGTGAGTAAATAGTGTGGGCCACAGCTGGGTTGGCGAGTGGAGAACAGGTGGCACAAGCCATCAGGGTTTCGTGTCGAGAAGTCCCGATACAATAACATCCGGATTCGCGAAACCGTGAACCTTGAATTCCCGATAGAGGTGACAAGATGTTGAAAGGTCAACTCGTGCGCATGTCGGATAATCGACATATCGGGAGTCGGGAGTCGGTAAAACAAAGTGTTTGAAATCGCGAGAAGCGAAATCACGATAGGGGGAGTCTCGATAGAATAAGGGAAGGAGTCATCGTTGATTGAGGTATTGGATATTGGGGATTCGAGAGTGCAGCGCTCGACCCTCGGACTCGCGAAGTCGCGAGTTCCGATTCCCTGAAAATTAAAGAAAAGGGGGATCGCAGAAGAGGTCTGTGGGTGCAGATTTCCCGACAGGGAATTAGAAGGACTGTTTAGTGTTTTTCGGGCCGAGGGAAGAGAAGATCCTGTGAGCGGGTGTACCTGCGGGTGTGGCTGTGTCATGAATCTGAACTGTTGTATGCACTGCCTGTGTCCAAAATATATCTGTCAATTTTGAATTCATTAGCATTGTTCGAGCCATTTATTATACTGTCCCGTTCTTTCTTTCAACAACTCCATTCTGTTGAGGTATCATAGCGACGGAGAATTGCCTTTTTATTCCATGATTACTGCAGTAGTCCATAAATTCCTTTGAGGTGAATTCTCCTCCATTATGAGATTTCAAGCATTTGATTCTTGAATCCATCTCATTTTCAACCATTTTCTTGTAGATCTTGAAGTTTTCAAAATCTTCTGACTTGTTCTTGAGAAAACAAATTGTAGTCATTCTTGTATAATCATCAACTAATAACATAAAGTATCTCTCACCTTTTAATCCCTTTGTTGTAGTTGGTCCAACTAGATCAATATGCACAATTTCCAGTGGTCTTGTTGTTGAATATTCCTTTGATTTGAACCTGGTTTTTGTTTGCTTTCCTTGTTGACAATGCTTGCATAAAGTGTTGGTTGGTTTCGTGATCTGGGGAATTTCTCTGACTACTTCTCTTTTGCTAACTTTGACAAGGTTATCAAAATGCATGTGACCCATTCTTCCGTGCCATAGCCAATTTTCATCTTCCTTTCCTAGACAACACTTTTCATTTCCAATTTCACTTAACACATATATGTTGTTTGAAGTTCTTGTAGCTGTACCGACCAATTACCCTGAACCTTCTCTTCTTATCTCACACTTTTGTGAATCAAAAGTAACTTTACGACCTTGGTCACACATTTGACTCACACTTAGAAGATTATGTTTCATATCTTCTACCAGTAGAACATTTTCTGCCTTTTCATTCTTGTTCCCAATTCAGACTGTGCCTTTTGCAATGATTTTGGCTGAATTATCATTTCCGAAGGAGACTGATCCATCTCTTTCCTTTTGTAATGTAAGAAAATTGTATCTATCACCTGTCATGTGTTTTGAACACCCATTGTCAACATACCAACCGTGTTTCTTCTACTGATCTTGTAGAGCGATTGTGTATTCTTTATTGCTATACTGATCTTTCTTTCTTATCCATGTCGTTTTCTGAGGTTCTTGTCTGTGACTGTTGTTATTCGATTGAGGTTCTTTAGAAGGGACCGTCATTCTGCAATCTTTGGCCATGTGTCCAAAATTGTTACATTTGTAACATTCCACTTTAGTGCTCAAATATTCAAACCTGTTGTAACTTCTTCTTAGTGTTTCATTAGGTCTTCTTGAATAACCCCTTTGTGTATGACTCTCAAAGTTGTTATTGTTCCTGTTGTTAGCTTTGCAATTCATAGCTTTGTGTCCAAAATTATTACATGCATAACATAAACCAAAAAATATAGTTTGATACATGGGAGTTGAAGATCTTTTGAAGGGAGGTGCTCTTATGAATCCTTCTTCTTCTTAAGGCCTATCTGTCTATTGTTGATTTTGAAAATTGTATCTTCTTGGTGGAGGAGTGTCCCTGTAATCTTCCTATCCCCTTTGATTTTTTCTGCATAGATTTTTGGATATGTTTATTGCTCTATTGTTTTGGAGATTGGTCCATTTTCTGTCTAATTGTATCCAAGTCTGGACTTGTCAAGATGAGATTTTTGACTGCTGATAATGTCATCCAAAAATTTTGAGATATTCTGCATATTTTTCTTTTAAATATCCTTTCTTGGTGTGACAATCTCTACTTCCAAGTTTCCAATGATCCTGTCCTTTTCTTCTAGCTATTCTTTGAGTGTTTCTTCAATTCTTTTATCTTCTTCTATTTGAACCTTCAATTTTTTGATCATTTGTTCTAGTTCTCGAGTGTCCTTTTTATTTTCTAGTTCTGCTTGTAGTTTCTTGTTTTTCTTCTTTTCTCTTCTGATAACTTCTATGACACACATTAATTCTTCTTGATAATCAATTTCAGCCTCTTCAATTTCTTCTTTGGCTTCTTCATATTCTTCTTCGGAGTCTTCTTTGTCAAAGTCTTTTACTGCCATGAATAAAACTCTTCCTGTCTCACTGTCACTGACTTCATCTTCATCTGATGATGAGATGTCTTCTTTGATGCATAAGCTTTTCTTGAAAACTTTCTTTGTAGTTATTTTGCCTTTATATGTGTGTTTTCCTTTTGAGTAGCCTTCATCATTTCTCCTTTTCTTATGAGGACATTTCTTAGAAAAATGACCAATACCATCACAATTAAAACAAATTAAATGAAGCTTACCTCTATACCTACCATTGGTTCCCTTGTTCAGTCTTTTGACGAAGTTGGCCACTTCTTCATAATCTTCCGAGACGTCACTGTTGCTGCTATAATATTCTTGTTCCTTTTTCTTTTGATTTGATCTTTTGGATTCTTTGAAGGCTGCTTCTTTTACATTTGAACTTTCCTGTTCAATTCTCATTTCATATGCTCTGAAGATTCCATGCAGTTCGTCCATGCTTATTGAGTCTAGATCCGATCTTTTTTCTAGTGCTAATATCTTAGGGTTGAATCTCATAGGAAGAGATCTTAGTAACTTTTGAATAATTATAGATTCTTTGATTTCTTCTCCCAATCCTATGATTGCATTCACTGTTTCATTGACTCGTTAGAAGTAGGCTGCGATATCTTCATCTTCCTTCATTTTTAGTGATTCGAACTGACCTCTGTAAGTTTGAAGCTTTGCTTCTTTGACTTTTGTATCTCCTTCATAAATATTTCGAAGCTTGTCCCAAATCTCTTTAGTGGATTTACAATGTGCAACTTTGGTGAATACCGTATCACTGAGACCATTCAAAAGTCCATTTGTGGCTTTGGAATTATTCTCACCGAGTTTCACTGCTTTTTCATTTGTTGGTGGAACTGCTCGTGCTGTGTATCCATCTACAATTGATTGCCAAACTTGAAATCACTGTGCCTGTATATATGTCTTCATCCTTATGCTCCAAAAAGCATATTTCTGTCCATCAAACTGTGGTATTCCTTTTTTATACAAGTTGGTACTCTCCATGATCTACCTTTCAGTGGTTAAATTGATTTCTGAAGGAACCTTCTCTAATACCAATTATTGGATTACTGAGAGGGGAGGTGAATCAGTAATAACGTAATTATATTCCTTTTTTCTCCAAATAATCCAAGTGTTATATCAATGTAGAATTATTATCCAATTATGAGAAATAAGAAATGAACAATCACACACATACACAGTACACTAGTGTTTTACGTGGAAACCCAAATATAGAGAAAACCACAAAATGTTTTTTCTAATATGTCTTGAAGAATTACATTCATTGGAAGCACCAACTTCCTTTGTTTTCCAGCTGCAACTGGAAGGAGGCAACAACCCCCTAGTTTCTTAGGCTACAACATGAGGGAAGCTCTAACTCCCCAATTATCTGTCTACAACCAGAAGGAGGCTAAAACCCCCTATGTTCTCCGGCTACAATCGGAAGGTGGCTACAACCACCTGTCCTTGCCCCGTCCAACTGCTCTGAAATCGGATTCAGAAGCCTGACAGGGCATGAAAAATGCTCAAAAATTAAAGTGCTCATAATTCGACGAAACTAATGCCATTGCGTCCGCCTCGTCTTCCCGATTCCGGTGGTATAAGTTTTATGTCAAACGGAGTCTGTATGGAGAAGATATCGCGTTCTGACCGAAAAGTCAGACAGGCAAAAAAAATGCTGACTGGGTAGTCCGTACGACTCACACGTGGCAGTGACGTGGCATGATGGTACACCTTGGCAGCCGACATGGCAAGTTCTGGTTGGCTGATGGTGTTTGAATAGGGTGATGATACGTGGCATTTTATTATCGAATGGAAAGGTGCCACGTGGCCCAATGAAGGGCTGCCACGTGGCACCCCTATTTTGGCTAATGGCTTTTGGTTTGTTTATCAAAACTTTTTGGAGGCCGCGGGGTTTGACCCCCGGACCTCCACATGCTATAAGCACCTTCATAATAGTCCTATAACCAATGCGCCACATTTTTTATTATGTTATAAAACCCATAGTATTAGTTATATTGTATGGTTTTATGCGCATAAAGGAGGAGAGGGGCCAGCGCTTAGCCAATTGGGCTAAGCGCTTGGCCATATGGAGTCCATATAACCTTGCCAAAGGAGCACGTGCCCAAGACTAAGGGGCTAAGCCCGAATTTAACCAATTTATGGTTATAAAGTGGGTTTTTCCAACCACTTTTGAGTTTTTAATGTAATTAACTAATTTTTGGGAGTTATTGGGATTTTTTTTAAGCCTAATTTTTGGGAGGAAGTTGGAGATTGCTAACCAACTTTCCCACTATTTAACCAAGGCTATGTTGAGGCCATTGGGTAATATTTTGGAGAGCTTTTGGACGGTTTTGGAGAGCAAATATGCTGAGGCAAAGCCAAGTCAAAGCCAGTTTGAGGCAGGGAAGCTATTGAGGAGGAGATGCTGTCGGACGATTTCTGAGAGCTCGGGACATCCGTTTCAGGTGCCGTAAGTTGTGCAAGATTCTAGAGATCTAGGCGAACATGACCAGATCAGTCTATAAGCCATTCAGCATTGTAAAGATTTACTAATAAGCTTTTGAAAAGAAATAAAGAAGCCTCCCTCACAGAGAAAAGGCACGGAGACGTAGGCAAAGTTTCCGAACTCCGTTATCAAACTTGTGCATTATGGTTTGCTGCTTTTCATTGCTTTTCAGATCTGCAAATATGTTAATGGCTGTATAATTCTTTTCTTTTCTCGCTCTTTCGTTAAGTTTCCCAATGGTCAATTAATGCATGCTAATTAAACTCAACCATAAGTCATTTCGAAAAATCCTGACGGATCACCAACCACCCTGAAGTAGAAGTAGAATGATGAAATCACTGTCAACCTGTCACTGTGAAATATACTGCTATACAACTGTATCAACCTGTACCACTAATCTGTATCCAATCTTTACAACTGCCCTGTAATCAATCTGTGCATGAACTGAACACGTATCTACAAAATACAACAGATACACGACCTGTAGTGTTGCAGCCCGTGTATGTACACACCCTATTTGTTATGCAGCCCGGGTATGTACGCTACCAAACTATTATACAACCTGCGTATGCCTTCTGAAAACTAGGGTTTCCTTTTCTTGAAAACTTCTGACCTTCTGTAACTTCTTTCACATAGATCTGTAACCTGTCACTGTATCCATACTGTACCTGTACCTTGTGCTTGCATCCTCATACATAATCTTTACTCAAGGAAAATATGTCTCTCTCTAGTCATGTGCCACATAGGTGTGTGTAATCATGAACAAGTATAATATCCCTCACATGATCGTAGACATCAAACCCTTTCTGATATTAACCTCTCAATACATCAACTACTACACAAATACAAGCTCTCAACCATGTACTACAAAAACCCTTAGCCATATTCCAAGAAATACAAGATGTGCCTCACAAGAAGTATCAATGATGAACATACCAGCATTGTAATTCTGTAGATTTGACTTATGCAAAAGATCACATGTAGCCACTGGTCTCTCTAGGGAGAATCCTCAAATGTCCATTGCCATTCCTCATGCATACATCAAAATACAACTATTCATAGAAATAAGACATACCTTTTGAACCAATGGATGGATCTGATGTATATGAGCACTTTAGACCTTCCTAGGAGATTGATCTCAGAATCTAGAACCTCTGCATCTACATCTTCTCAAGTTTCCATGGATTTACCAACATGTACTCACCCTGTACACAACCAACCCGCGTATGTACACTCCCTATACACAGACAACCCACGTACTGTATGCACCCTATCATAGACAATCCGCGTATGCTTCAGAAAATAGGGTTTTCTATAAATCTGAGAATTTCGCCATCAACCCTTCATGCTACCTCATACGCTCTTCACTTCATATGTATCCACAAGTATTTACAAGAAGCTTTACACAAGGAAATAGATATACAATATGTACAAGTGTGTGTTTAATGAGTGATCTTTGCCTCTTATTTATATCTTCATGTAGCCTTGCACTTTCCTTATTTTAGGGCTTCTTCATTTAAAATAATTTCTTTTGCAAAGAACTTTGACCCTTTGGGGATTCTATAAGACTTATGAGGGGTTCCCCAACTTCATATGGTCATAACTCTCTAACCGTGAGGAGTTATGTTGTTGATATTATGGTAGCTACTGGAGGTATTTACCTCCACGTGTAAACCCGACGAGAATAGAATACTCCGAAAAGCAAGAAGAAACCCTAATGAATTGGCTAATAACACTATAATACTTTTCAGCTCAAGAAGATAATTTATATTAAGTTATTAGCCTCCAAGAGAAGAAGTCGGCCAGAAGAAATAATAATATACTGAACAGATAGATACCCATAATGAGAAGTCTGCCCAGGAAGTTAGCCAGAATTACTATAAATATAGGAGGCCAGTATTCATTCTAGTAAGCAGTCTCAGAATTGCAGAGAAACACTTGTGCACATTGCAATGCCTAGTTTTATGCGCAGGTTTGAGGAGACCTGCTGGTGCAGCTGCTGCAACTAGTAGTTACATTTTGGCTTGGAATATCTCTTGGCTAGGGTTTGGACTATCTAATCAGCTCTTGTTGGTGCACTATCCTTGGGAAATGTGTGCTACCCTTTGTTTGGCTATCTAGCCTAGGGTTTTCTTCCAGAGTGATTCTCTGTCAAGGTTAAGGTGCTCGGAGGGTGGCTTCGGCCTATGGTTGGGTGACAATAGAGATATTGTCAATGGTAAAACAAGCACATCCATAATATTCTAACAGGTTATGGGCCCACACCTCCTTCACTCAGTCTAACCACTGGAAGGAAACATAGCCATAAGGATGTTAAGCTTGTTGAAGAGTTGTCGCTAGGGTTTCTAGCAGGAGCATTTACCATAGCACTACCGCTGGGGTTACTAGCAGGTGCAGTTGTAGAAACCCTAATCCTCTCGTTGAGGCACCTTAAGTGAAGGAATTGACCTATTCTCCGGATAGATCAATGCACCCTAGCCTAGCGCATCTCCTGGTACTCTCAGCAAGCCAAGACGTGAAGTTTGAGTTTTTGGTCAAATCTAGGGTTTGACCAAGTCAAAGAAACCATGACTTATTCTATGAAGTCAGAGAAAAATTTAGATGGAGCTTCTAACTTTAGAGCATGGAAGACAAGGATTGACCTCATCCTTCCCAAGAATAAAGTGTTGGATATTGTGAAAGGGAAGATCGTGAAACCAGAGTTTGAAGAAGGAAAAGAGAAGAAACCGCAGAACGTTGTAGCTATGGAGAAGTTCAAAGACGGTGACATCAATGCCATGAGTATCATAGTGGACTCTATCAAAGACCACTTGATACCCTACATATCCCATCTTAAATCATCAAAGAAGATGTACGATGCCCTAACAAACCTCTTCTCAGTCAGAAACATTGGACAAGTAATGAGTCTGAAGAATGAGCTCCATGACATGAAGATGAATGATGAAGACAACATAACATCATACTTTGTGAGAATCTCTCAGTTAAGAGATCAACTACAAGATATTGAAGAGATCATCTAAGAGAAGGAGTTGGTAAACATAGTACTCAATCTTCTTCCCAAGACGTGGGATGCATTTGCTGCAAGCATGAACACAAGAAAGGATTATTCGACATTTGAAGAAATTTGGACTTGCTGTGCTCAAGAAGAATCAAGGATCAGTGAAAAGGAGAAACATGAAGCATCAATTGCCAAAGAAAAGGAACCTACAAAGAAGACTAAGCAAGATGAAAGAGGCTTCTTCTTCTAAAGGTAACAATACTCTTCTTATTTCTTGTACATATCTTGTTTGCATCCTCTCTGTACATATATTGTATATTTATCTCTTGGAAGAGTGTTCCAAGAAGAACTATACCTATGGAAGAACAACAATATAAGGATGGATATCATTAGATAATACACATGAAAGGATGAAATACATCAAACAAATCATGTGAAAGCTATTGCAAGATAAGCCGAATCCATCATGAAGAGACTTAGAAGAATCAAAGACAGAAAGAAGTCAACAATCAAGAGGAAATTGGAGAAAGACTTATGACATTTTTGTAGAAGACAACAAGATGGAAGTGTGGACTCTGTCAGACAGAGAGAGCCAATTATATATTGCAGTAGACAATAAGGATGCATACGGAAGCATGGACTTTGTTAGATGGAGGGAGCCAATTATATGAACTCATACATGAAGCAAGGATTAGGAGGGAGCTAATCCTATAATCCATTGAAGATGATGAAGTATATATCCATGGTACTAGCCATGAAAGACAATACGTGTCCAGTTCAACCTCAGAAGAAGTCTTATTTGAAGAGAAGCCTTCAAGTATCCCTGGTTGTCCATTCACATCCGTGATCCTATGATGAAAGAAAAAAATGGAATCTTTAGGGCATGGAATCTATAAGAAACTCCATGGACCCAAGAGCTAAATAAAAACATCAGGAAGAACATTAAGATTCCAATAAAGAAAGAGAAGCCAGAAAAACCAGTCATTGTATTAAGAATCACAATATTGCCAACCTGATATGAACTCAATAAAATCAATCAAGCAGAGGAACTGAAAGTTGCGATGAAGAAAAGTGTATGAAAGACTTATGAATGAAATCATTGCGATATCTAGAAGTAGAGGTTCTCCCAGATGGAGGGAGAAGACTATGATGATTACTTGCTCCAGTAAACCAGACATATCTCTACATGAGTCATTATATCAACATCCATAAGTTGGAGTTATACATTAGATGAATGAAAAATTGAATAAAGAACGTATGAAGAGCAACCTCAAGACTTTGAGACATACCAGAAAGAGACCCTTGTATGCAGATAAAATAAGACAACTTGGTGGAGAAGCTCCAGTGCACAACAGAAGCGTGGTGAAGATTTTCTATAACAAAGATATTGTATCAAGATGATTACTCAGTAGATCAGATCTCATGATGACAAAAGAAGTGCCACATGGATATGTTCCAGTTTTCCAACAATGATATACTATATTTA
>ML785699.1:682263-696735 GCA_009831015.1 Picea engelmannii | reverse complement strand
CATCGGGTGATGCTCACAGGGGTGAAGAAATGGGATTGAAGCCAACGAAATGAATCACATAGCATCAATCATCACTTCCGGGGCTTGCACCCGGTAACCAGGACTTCCCAGGTGGTCACCCATCCCAAGACGCCTCTGGCTCAGGCGCGCTTAACTGTGGAGTTTTCCCCACAATCAAGTCCACTTAGCTTGCTACCCCATTTGCAAAACCTTAGCAAGTATTGTGCCTTATGAACTACCCAGTTAGAGCTCCCTTGACTCTTATACTATATTGATCAGAGCTATATGAAGCCTTCAAGGAAAAACCAGTGTTCCAGACCGAAGTACATTTGAAATCAAGCATCAAATTATTCGTGATGAAGTCTAGAAAGGAGAAAGTGGTTCTCCAATACATATCTCCACAGATGAGTAGATAAGAAGACATTTTGGTAAAGCTTCTATCCAATATGAAAGAGTTTGCGTACTCAAGCTGGAGCTCATGGAGACGACTTCCTTATTGAAAAATGAAGAGATGAATCCCATATCGGGAGGGAGCACTGGTATGTATTGATTTATGGACAACCATTTTTTAGTTCGAAAAATGGTCTAGGATGAGCAGTTTCCTTTCTAGTTCAGGAAATTGGATTGAGATTTCTGATGGACAATGATTTCCCATTGTGGTTAACATGGGAAATGGTCCAGATTGTTTATGTATCATAGACAATGACTTCCCATTGTTGTTAACATGGGGAGTGGTCTAGGGAAGTCTCTCTTCTCGAGGGTTACTCAAGAAGACTGGCCTGCCTCGCCGGACAACAATTTCTCATTGTGGTTAACATAAGGAATGGTCCGTACAGGACATTCTTTTCCTCTTGTGGTTAACAGAGGAAATGGTCTGGACAATCATTCCTTAGGGTGTATTCATTCTCTCTAAGTTGCACTTTGTTTAGTGCCGGAGGAATGGCCCAGGGTGGGGAATGGTCCAGGCTCAACAATCAGGGACAGACATTCCTTAGGGCAGATTCATTCTCTCTAGGTTACACTTTGTTTAGTGTGGGAGGAATTTCCCAGGGTGGGGAATGGTCCAGGCTCAGAAATCAGGACAAATATTCTTCCTTGCTTGAGAAGAATAGTCCAGATAGCTCATCATTGATGTCTTACCTTTTGAGGGTAGATGCTCTTTCGAGATCTCACAGATGTGAGTGGAAGAATGACCCATATGATTCAGTTTATATCATAACATTGTTTCTGTGCAGGTTGATATCAGATGATTGTTATGAAGATTGTATGACAATAGATATATACTACTGTGGTGGATGTGTTCCACTGTTTGATCAAAGTACTTGTGTGTTACTTGGTGTGGTAGTGTACCACTGGATTGTAGTTATGTACTACTATGGATAGACACAACTATGTTCTATTTTATTCTGATTGCCTTGAAGACTATCAACAATATTGGAAATGATTATCAGCTAGATGGATGATCAAAGAACAAAGATTTCCCAGACGGAAAATGGTTCAGCATTTACTCTTCTAGGACATATGTCCAGATTAGAAGAATGGATCTTGTATCACTCTGTGGTGTGAGTGACTTATCCAACATCATGTCTAATTACTCAGATGGAGTATGGTTTCAAGAGATGATAGAACTGATGACACTGATGGTGATTATGATGCTCATAATCTAGTCATGAGATAGTCTAGACGACTATGTTGATGCTACCGGGTGAATGGTATGTTTTGTGCTCAAGACTGTTACCTGCAATACCTCCCTAGCTAGGAGGGAGTGTTGAAATTATGGTAGCTGCGAGAGGTATTTACCTCCACGTGTAAACCTGATGAGAATAGAATACTTCGGGAAGTAAGAAGAAACCCTAATGAGTTGGCTAATAACCCTAGAAGACTTGTCGACTCAATAAGATAATTTATATTAGGTTATTAGCCTCCAAGAGAATAAGTCATCCAGAAGAAAAATAATATATTGAACAGACAGATACCCAAAATGAGAAGTCAGCCCAGGAAGTTAGCCAGAATTACTATAAATACAGGAGGCCAGTCTTCATTCTGGCATGCATTCTCAGAATTACGTTTTGGCTTGGAATATCTCTTGGCTAGGGTTTGGACTATCTGATTAGCTCTTGTTGGTGCACTATCCTTGGGGAAAGGTGCGCTACCCTTTGTTTGGCTATCTAGCCTAGGGTTTGCTTCCAGAGTGATTCTCTGTCAAGGTTAAGGTTCTCAGAGGGTGGCTTCGGCCTATGGTTGGGTGATAATAGAGATATTGTCAATGGTAAAACAAACACATCCATTATATTCTAACATATGTGACGTTCCACATACCATCGAAAATGGCATGACAAACACTATTCATCTAGATAGTTTCACTGACAAATTCATCGTCTTTCATCTCATTATTCCACAATTAAGCATGGGTTCTCTCACTCTGTAAAGCGTCTTCCCGTGAGGGCTTTCACCATAAGGGGACCACTTTGGAGTTCATCCATCTTTACTTCTTATCAACCATGACAAGACAATAATGAGTCATCTTTACATCAAACAATATTAGGTCCATTACCCAAACCTTGCTTTCTTCAATGGTTGACATCAATGACAACCAACCTTAATCAACATGAAGACCACTCATTATGAAATAATGAATAATGAGGATGATATCTGGAATGGTGGAATGTGGACATCAATCATCCTAGGGATAATAACTCTTAAGAGCTTTGGTTAGAGATCAAAAACCATATAATCTTTGAAGGATTAACTATACATTATTAGATATTTAGAAGAAGTTTTTTTAGGAACATTGATGACCTGAAGAAGATTTGACATAAATATCAAAAGAATTATTAAAAAACTAACATAAATTTAAGTAATTGGGATATAAATTTTCAATTGCTGCCAATAATACAATCAAACAATTAAAATGACTAATCGAAAAGAAATCATTCTTTAAATTGAATTTTGGTGGAGTTTCAAAGGCAATCCTGGAAAAGAATGTATATGAGGAATCTAGAATCACTTAAATAAATAATTGTTTGTTCTTAAGACATTCGAGAGCAATGATAACATGCTTATTTTTTGCGTTCGCTAGTTGTTCTATGAAATGGTTTTTTTCGCAGGAATCCAGGGATATAAATTTACACGAAACACTATTTTTTGTTGTTCATAATCCAACAAAAATGGATTCAACATGCTGAAAAACTCCCTAAAAAATAATCACTTAAATCTACGAATCTAACAATTTCTCACCGAATTTCAGACAAATATCCCCCCAAAAAATCTTCATTTCTTAGAATCTTTAACCTACAACTTTATTTTTTATTTTAGGAAAAAATGAAATTTATATATAAAAACATGCTAAAATCACTCAAATAATAAATAGGAGCAAGTGAAATCAGCCACATAGTAAATATGAGCAAGTGTTTATCGATTTAAAACAATAACAATTTTGTTAACATAGTGCACATCCATAATAAAAAGAAGATATAAAAGCATCCATTGGTGTGCAGAGCGGCTCTGCTTAAGTAAATTGAATATGCAAAAAAGTTGAGCGACTAAGTATCATGTATTTATATAGTTTAAGACTATACAAAACAAAATATTAAGTATATGATTTAGATATATCATATAGTTTAAAACTATATAAAATATTAAGTATATAATTTAGATATATTCTAATTAATAAAAAATGATTTTGTTTTTATAAAAAAAAATTAAAATTTTTGTATATATATATATTTAATTTTATAATTTTTTCAAAATTTCATTTTGAAGCAAGCTTCAAAGATATGATTTATAAGTAAAAAAAGTAAAAACAAGATTAAGATTTAGATTTATAGAGAATTGTCTTACTTTTACACTCATTCATATATATACCAACATAAATGTTGGTGCAAGTTAATGCTTAGTTGTCATTAGTTGTGTAAGCAAATCAAATTAGTTTGCAAAATTTATAATTTATATTTATGAAAGATTTTTATAACTCTGAAAAAATCATGTTCTTCTAAGAATGATATGCTACTTTGCCTTTAAAATATAATGTATATGTTGGTATTAAGATATTGGTTTGGTATCTAAATGAGAAAATTTCTTGAAACAAATTTTCACATTTGTAGATATGGTGTATACATTTCAAAATCATGCATGTGTTTTAGTTATAAAATTATATTTATAAAAGCCCACTCATTTTGGTTATAAAAATGCATGCATTATTAAATCACACACCTTATTTTTACATAAAATAATAACCATGTAAAATTTGCTCACCCTAACATGTCTTAAAAGAAAATATTTAACATGAAAACCTTGTTTTAATTGCATATGACCTATTTTATTTTTGGCCATACCGAAGGCCCCTCCACCCATCCCCTTAGCATAAAACCACCTATTTGTGCCTAGGATACTACTCAGAGTTGAAAGAAATCATAAAGAGGGCACCTATCATGGTTAGAGACCTTGTCCATAGTGCTTGAGGCCTATAAGTTTCATTTTACCCAGATTTACTTCATAAAGAACTGATTCCAATCACAATAGTCGAAGAAAGAACCAAAATAACACAAAATGTTATACCTTTATTAATGGAAGTAATGTTCACTTGCCTCTTCAAGGGGGAAACCTCGAATTGAGCAGAGGTCTGATTACAAATAACTTCACAAAACATCTCATTACATTTCTTCTACTTCTTTATATAGTACTATCTACCTCCTAGAAATATTCTAGAGAAGGAACTTTCAAGTAAGTGAAACCTTCTACTAAACCTTCTTATGTTTATTGCTTTCACACAAATACATAGGCCTTATTTACTAGAGATGACCTCCATACATAGAAATACATAGAAACTTATCTATCTATGGGTTAGGGAGATTAGGATCCTAACATGCCCAACCCCTGAAAAAGCAACATTATCCTCAAGGATGGAGATGAGGGAATTGATGAAGGATCTCTGTTAGTTCCCATGTGGCATCCAAGAACTATGTGTCTTTCCATTACATTAGGACCACTTGGATAGTGTGTTGTCGGATAAGACACTCTCTTTTGTCAAGGATGGCCTCAGGATGCAACCAAATGGAACCTTCTTCATCCAATTCAAGAAATCTGGTTTGAACAAAAAAATTAGATCTAACCATTTTATTTAAGAAAAATAAATGAAATATTGGATGGATTTTAGAGTGGTTTAGAAGTTCTAATTTGTAAGCCAATGGCTCAATATATTTAAGGACCTTATAGGGGCCATACAAATTTGGAGCAAGCTTCTGGTGGTGGTTGAATTTGTGGGAGTTCTGCTTATAAGGCTATAGATCAAGGAACACTTGATCTCATTCTTCAAAGTGACATTCAAAGTGATGTTGATCAACATATTGCTTCATCCTATTCTTAACCAAGACCAAAATATCTTTGAGAGTGTAGTGAATGTTAGCCTGAGTTATGAGAGTTTTGTCGACTTATTGTACCTTAGAGAAACTTAGTAAGTATATGTTATCAAGTATTTTAGTTGTAGTTTAGTTAACTAATTTCTGAAGCATTTTCTATCAATCCAAGGTAAGTAAACCTATGAAGTGTCATCACTATGTATGCAAAACTATCTTGGTAGTCACTTAAGATTCTTGTGAAAAAGTAAATCTATTACAAATTTAAAGCAAGAAGGTTCATAATCTGACTCAGGGACTAAGAGTTATTTTCGTGACTAAAGGGACTTATTTAACCTTCAATTGGTTGAACCGCCAGTTGAGATGCAAACATTGGTTGTAGATCTATACTCATACTCTATTTCATTCAAATAGTGTAAATTTGAGGGAGTCACCCTAAGTTATGAGTCATTGTCTAATTCTAAAATTAATGAAAAGTATAGGAAAGAAATGCTTTGCAGGGAATGATAAATTAACCTATCACACTTTTCAAATGAAATTTTCTCACTAAGATAATCCTTGTTCAAATCTAACTGTTAAATTCAGAAATTATGTGTAATTACACGAGTTACAACATTTCCTGCAATGTTAGACAATTACAGGAATTACTGTGTACAGTGGATTTCCTACAATTTGTGACAATTACTGGAATTCCTATGTGTACAAAATTTCTTGCAATTTCGGAAAGTTACACGAATTCCGTGTATGTAGGAAATCACAAAAACTGGTTTTTGATTAAAGGAGTTGCATAAATAAGAAGAATTTACAAACACAAGTTAATTCAAGTGAAATAATTGAACAAAAACGCAACACATACCGGGGGGTCCTCTTGGGATATGTTGCTCAATAAAAATCAAAAGACTAAGAAAACTCTAATGCCATGAATGGATCATAAATATTTTTATTGTATTCAATAGTTGTCCAAGATTATAGGTTACATAAATGGTTCTATAAGAGTAATATCAAAATCTTTCTTCCTTATTTACATTCTCTGACTTATGTTTTTACGGATTTAAATGGAAAAACTAAATATGCTCATAATATCATTTTGTTTCTAAATATATGCATAATATTTGGATTAGATCTCATATTGAACATGAAGGATAGGATATACCTAATTTTCCTTTGCTTTTCCTTGGTTTTCTGAGTGATCAAATCGATCCAACCTCCCCCAGCCTCAAATCCCATCTTTTGTTGGTCGCTTGGCATATGTTTGACTAGAAACGACCGCAACATGAAATCTAGGAGGATATTCTCTGAAGAAACATTTGTACAGCCCAAGTCATGCACTTTTTGGGGAAAATGATTAAAGGTCAACTAAATGGGCTCATTATGCACAAAAGATAATGACCCATGTCGCAAAATTCCCTGATCTGTCCTCATTGATCCATAATTTACATGTAAGATCGTTGCCTATTGGATGTTTCCGATTTTGAATAAAATGTTAATCATGAGTTGGAAGTGGCCATACTAGAGATGGGTATGAATTGAACAACATAAAACCATGTCAATAGGTTTAGGAAGAAAACCCTAGTTCTGGAATTTCACCCAGAGTTGCGTACATATGTCAACCTTGGAAGTCATTTGATCTTTGACTACGGGAAATTGTGTAAACCATGTCATTAGTAAAACCAAGCATAATTCATCTTAATTTATTAAAAATAAAGGAAATAAATGATAATAAACAACTTTAACATTTGTAAGGGTATTTTGGTATATTCATGGAGGAATATGGTTAAAAATGGTGATGAATGGTGAGAGGATAATGTGAAAAGGAACGACTTAACTAGCGAAAAGATGAAAAAATGGCAACCTAACACCTTCCCCACGCCTGAGCATTTGCATTTCCTCATGTAAAAGAACTAATGAACTCATAATTGATCCATTTTATCTGAATTTAATTTTGAAAATTTGTCACCCAGACTCTTGTAATTGACTTCTTGTAGCAATCTTGTCGAGCCATTATCTCTTAAACTACAATTTTTTTTTCTATGAAATTTGGTGAGGTTTTTGGTATCATCGCTATGCTTCTATTTACCAAAACTCGCAGCCAAAAGATGCATAGATTTTGAGAAAAAAGGAAAAATGGCTCAAGGTGACGGTGGCCAATTTCTTGAAAAATATAAACTAGGTTTGCTTGAAATTTGTTGTGTTTATACATCATATCTGGATACATTTATGGTCCAAATTTCACTTCTAATGGGTTCATGGTTTGGGAGATATCAAAAAATCAATTTCTACTCTGTTTGTGAAAAAAAATGGCATTCATTGTAGCTTTGATCAAGACCTGAGCTAATATGCTAACCTTGGAATTTTCTATCGAAATTTTGAATGTTTGCCGCAAGAATTTTTCTGTGTGAAGAAGAAAGCCTGGAAAGTGAAATTCTCCTTAGTGATTTGAATTACTGTCACAATGAACAATATTTTTTTCTTGATTTCTTTGAATAGGAGAACATTATTTATCAAAGTATATTGGATCATGCTGGATCGAAATGGGAAGGATACGGAAATGATTTTACATTGGTATGGTGGATGGTATTATATGTGGTAAATGAAATAGGCAGTACAAAAGAAAATGGAAATATAGGATATGATGGTTACTCATCAAACATTTCCTAAATTTTTAACACATTAAAAATATGATAACTTGATTTTACCTCAAGTTTACCTAAGTAGGATCAAGGTTGATGTGGATTGAAGATGATGATCTGATGACTTTGACTGTTGGAGCATAAGAGAACTTTTGTTGCTACAAAAAATTTGAACCATACAACCCTACAAACTATAATTTTTTTCACTCAAAGGCTAGAAATTCCAACTTCAACTAGTAGTCTCCACAACCATCACAAACTAAAAAAAATGTTAGCTTGGAGAAATCTCAATCAGACCCAGATAAAAAAAAATGACATAATTTGATGTATCTGTTTCTTTTACACCCACTGAACCATCAGTAGTTGAATGGCACTTGAAGCTAATTGACTCTTCTGAACTCGAAGATTGACCTTTGACCATCAAAGTTGCTTTATTGTTTTCTGAAAAATTGGATCAAACAAGCATTCTTGTGGGGGAACTACCTCTTGGATATGGAGCTATTGGTTGTTCAAAAACTGAAGTTGATGGGTTGTAATTTACGCTAGCGAAAATATGATCAAACTTACAAACATGACTAAAACACAAATACCATAATGGTTGTAGAATGTGCATGTTGGTTGATCGAGTCTCAAAGGATGCCTAATTGGACTTAGCACACACGTTGGTGACTGTGAAATCCTCTCTTTTGGATGATGATATTTACAGATAGTTCCAAATTTACAGTCCCCCTTTTTTAATGTAATATTTGTGTTCTGGTTTCCCATATATTTCAAGAAATTATTCTTTCTATCCAATAGAAGGTTGAGCTTGTGTTGTTGGAAGTACCATAGCTACAAAACCAATAGCAAATTGCATATTTGTAGGATCCGATACACATGTAATATGCACATTCTTTCTCTTCCTGGCGTTGCACAAAATTACGATGAAGATGACATTTGCATTTTTATTTGAAAGAAATTCTGGAAAGGCTGAAAACTTATCTCATGAAGCTCACGAAATTCCTGTAATTATGCCTGAAATTCTTGTAATTGACAGAAACTAAAGGAAATTTTGGTAATTACTCTTGAAATTCCTATAATGTTGAAGGTATTAGCACTGAGAATCACCCTCCGACTGCAAAAGGATAAGCCCAGTACCCATCAAAAAGTAAAATAGATTAAAATGGTTTGCGTAGGTTGATCAACAAGACTGCAAAAAAAGGAAAAGATAATAGAGGTTGGTGCATATCAGTTTAGGTCCATTGGGTTATGGAGTCATAAGTATCGTAAATAATGAAGGAATTTAAACTTCCTATAAGACAAAAGGATTTATGTGGTGATGAGGAGAAAGGAGACAAAAAATGTCTGAATGATGAACCATGAAAAATGGGCAAGATGACAATAGATCCTCTACCGCCTTAGGAATCCATAGATCAGAGAGATTCTACATCCAGAAAAGAAGAAAACAAAAAATGTCTGATGAACCATGAAAGATGGGCAATATGAAAGCATATCCTCTACCACCTCAGGAATCCATATATAAGAGAGATTACATCCAGACAAGAAAAAAAAAACATGTAAAATAAGAAGAAAGACCGATAAAAACGATTCAAAGGAATCTTCAATAACATAATATTTACAATCCAAGCCCCCAAGAATAAAAACTCTCTCGGCTCTCTAGCCTCTGAAAACACCCCCCCATTTCAAAATATTAAACCGATCTATTTATAATCAAGTCAGTCTACAAATGTCAGGAGTGTGACCTGGTCATCACATTCAAAGATTTCCTTTGTGCATCCTTCTGTCAGACTGTGTGTGTGTTCTCCTGTCATACACAAGCTCAGACCAGTATGGGTTTGCAAGAAGAAACCTTCCATCATGGTACCTAGGGCTGAAAACTCTGTCTCCTCAGCCATAGCTTCCATGCCTTCTATTTATGGACTGAGTTGAGGATTCAGCTACCAGTCCCTTTCCATTAACTAAATCCTCCTTGGGATCGGAGCACGGCTTAACGCCTAGGGGGATGCCACATGTTGCTGTCATATTTGATGTTATATAATCACGTGATTGGGGGGCCATCAAAGGAGGTTTGGATCCACACTGCTTTTGATCCCGCAACTCACCACCTTCCTCCATGTAGCTCTTTCGCTATACCATGGTTTCAATTGCGGGACTGCTCAAGAATTTTATCATTCGAGCATGTTGTGGGACTGCTCAAGAATTTTATCGTTCGAGCATGTTGCATCCCCACAATGAAACGTGGTCGTTGATTTGGTCATGATCTTTGATTTGGGAAAGCCCTACTTTTTCTGCCACACACCACTCTCGGATGGACCTTTCTTCTTGCTGCAAAGATCAATGGTTCACATTCACTTCAGGAGTTCAGGCTTCGAGATCTTTCTTCTACAAATTCCCGAAGTGTGATATCCGGTGATGTGTGGCCTCTTGATTTGGATGACTGAGATTCACTTCAGGAGTTCGGGCTTTGGGACTTTTTCTTCTTCTTTCTTGCACAATCCTCCGAAGTGCTGAATTCTCGAAGTGAGAGATCTGATGATTCATGGCCTCTTGATTTGGATGACCGAGATTCACTTCGTGAGTTTGGGCTTCAGGATTTTTTCTTTTGCTTTCTCGTGCAATCCTATGAAGTGACGAATTTACGAAGTGTGAGATCTGTCGACACGTGTTCTCAACCTTCAATGGATTAGATTTACTTCAGGACTTCGGGATGTTTGGATGGAAATATCCCGAAGCAACTTTCTACTCGTTGACTTGGCAACCTCTTGTTAACTTCGGGACTTTAGGCCTTCAAGTGATACTGTTGCAAATACCAACGACTATTTTTTATTTGATATCAACGGTCCACAATTACTTCGGGAGTTCGGGCTTCGGGCCTTTGAGAGTCCTTTACTCACTCAAATTCTGTTTTCTTTCTCCTGGAGTACGAGATCATCTGACATGTGTCCCCTGCTGAAATATCAATGACCATGAGCGATTGCAGACGCACGACTAGCATATACTTTAATTTCCTTTCCGATCCCTGCAATGCAAAGATGTTCATTCATGGCGGGATCGATATGCACCATTGATCTGTTGATATAGCAAGATCAATGATCCTGAGCAATTGCGGGCTCAAAACTTGAAGAAACTGTAATTTGCATCCTGATCCCCACAATGCCTCCCCACCGTCGATTTCTCTCTGATGAGATCTGATGGTCATGACTTAATCTTGCTGATCTGATGGATGATCTTTCTCTCGCTCAGATATTGCAGTTGAAAGTTGAATCTGTTCACCTTTCAGTATTTCAAACCTGAAATGGACTTCTTTTGAATGATGTGCTTGGACTCTTCCTGTGAAGACCATGGAATTGGACGTCATGCTGCCCTTGACAACTATATGTGATAAAAAAAGGATTACAAGAAATTGATGTTTCTCTGCCTCGCTTGAAGGTCTAGAAAGTATTGTTGCTCTGCCTCACTTGAAGGTATGGAAACTATTTCTTCTCTAACCTCCTTTAAGGTCTGGAAAATGTTGCTTCTCTCCCCCACACCAATATCTTTGCATGTCCTCATGCAAATGAAGTAAGGAAGTTGATATGTACATGGATACTCTTTAACGATTCTTGAGGGATGAGTACACTTTGTGAAAGCTTGAGCTGGCATTTGAGAGTGAGGCTTGGTGAAGTTGAAATCATATAAGAGAGAGCTTAGGATCTACAAATTATGTATACTTGAAACCAAAGGAATTCCAATTCTAAAAAGTGTACCTTAATGAATATCAGGATACAAGAGGCCAACTGTTTTTGTAGTGATTGTGCCAAGACTTGTTGAAATATGGAGTGATGTTGCAAACTAATGACTAATTGAAACTAAACTTCAATATAATCTGTGTTTTCTTGATTTCATGTAGTATTCATGTCATGAATTTATTTAGAAAATTGATCATCATATTATGAGTACACAAGGGATCTCATGACAAGCATCCAAGAAACTCTTCAATTTTTGGTTCTTGTATCTGCTCCTCATTTGAGATTATCCTGATGACTCTATGTTTTGCCCATTTTTGCTTTGTCCAAATATCTTTTTGCACATGAATATTGTACAAGTTTTTCTTCTATTATCTCTTTTTGAATGTATTAATAGGTTTCTTCCATCTATTTGCTATGGATCAACATAAGGTATGTGTAGTCCTTATTTTTGATGATTTTATGATGGTTTATATTTAATTAAGTGAGTGAAATATATTAACACTTGTCGTTTGTTTGAAACAGGTTGAAAATGTGATCCAACCCTTGATCTGACCCTCGATCCGGTCCTCGTAGTGCAGTGCAGTTGTGGGTTGGTATATCGACGGGCTCTTCTTGGAGAATACAAAACATGGGTTTTGTACCTGTTCGAACCCTCTAGATATGGAACTCATTACTTTGATTTGAACAATTGTGTTCGACCTCTATTTTGAGTGCATGATTTATTAATAAGATACTATTTGTTATTAAGTTTTAATGATTTTCTATTGTAGGAGAGCATCGACCCTTTTAGTGGTCGAAATCTCAGCAATGTCTAAAAACTCTATAAATACTGGAACTCTCTCTGAGACCAAGGACGAATGATGATATTATAGCTACTATCTTGAATTTACCTTTGTAAATCAATTCTGGTGTTAATACAAGTGATGCCCTGAGATTGTGACTGTCTATTGAGCTGGAGTAGTACCACAACTAGGCCCACCGGTAGTCTGTGTGTCTTATTTCCTTCATACTTCTAACCTCTCTTTTGCAGAAACTGCTCTAATTTCCTTCTCATAGTCATTTCTTATTAATTCCTCTTTATATCTTATTTCCTTATAATTGTTCTAATCTCTCTTTGCTGTTATAATCCCTCTTCTGCATAATTCCTTTGTGCATCTCAACTATGTGAATCACTCTTTTCTGATTGTACATATCACTGCATTTATTCACTTTAATTATTTACACTATGTTATAAACATGAATCTTCTCTGTGATTAAAAGAGATTAAATTAACCTCTAAAGAGCTGTATAATTATTATTCTCCTTGTTTAAAGTACAATATCATAGATATCTTTGATTTAATGTACAATAGCATAATTTCATTACGGTATTTCTTGTTCAAGTACAATAGTGTAGTTTTTGATTTTAAGAGTAGCTCATAGGCTTAATAAATTTCATGTTTTATGTTGAATCTATATTATTTCTTTAATTGAAGAAAGAAGTGATAGGAATGTACAATCAATTAGTTTCCTTTCTATCTTGACACATATTGTGTTACAACTCAGATTTTACTTAATCTCTTTATTATCTGAGTGATTTTATGACATTATATTAGATTAGGCTGGACTAGGCTAGATTAGAGCTCTATACCTGCACATACAGTGCTAGCACCTCAAAGCTTACGAGCCCCGGGTTGACAATTTAATGTCGAAATAGATAGCATATATTTCACTCAACAGTTTTGGTGCCATTTCCGGGGAGGTGCTAAATGGATTAGAACTTAGGTAGGTTTCCTTTAATTACACAAAAAAAGGGAGGACAAACTTTAAGACGAGAGGTAAGAACCCGTGCATCCATTTTAATGCGTTGCTCCAAAGCCCTGTTGTTCCCTTTCTGCAAGAGTGTTTACTTTTTTTGCAAGTTTTTTTTTTTATTAATGTGTTTACTTTCTTGAAATTTACTTTCCTACAAGTGTGTTTATTTTCCTGCAAAAGTGTGTTTTATCTTTCTTGCAAGGTGTGTTTTATCTTTCCTGCAAGGTGTGTTTACTTTCCTGCAATTTATTTTTCCTGGCAGTGTGCTTATTTTACTGCAAGTGTGCTTTCTTTTCTTTCTTTTAGGCAAGTATTATTTCTTTCATGCAAGTGTGCTTCCCTTTCACAAAGTGTGTTTATTTTTCCTTCGAGTGTGTTTACTTTCATACATGTGTGAGTTTGATTTCATTCCTGCAATTGTATTTTATTTTATGCTTTTATTTCTTTCTTGTAAGTGCGATTTATTTTATGCAAGCATGGTGTGTTTGGTTTGCGCAAATCTTCTTTAAGTATGTGTTTCATTTTTTAGGTAGTAGCGATTAAAATCTTAAAAAATATATAATAATAAAAAAATTGGGTGTTGTAAGAACCCCAGACACTAATCCATGTGTGAGGTAGGACCCATCAACCAACATAATGGATTCGAAGGTGATCATTAGTTTGGGAGAACTCTCTAAAATCCTAGCAACAACTAGGATTTCTTCTTTTCAGGAAGAACACATCTTGACAATAGTTAAGAAGTTATCCACCTCTTCAGAAATGATAAAAGAACCAAATTCCCATGAGCTACAAAAAAATTCTCTTTTCCAAACTATAGAAGGAGTTGAAAAATTGGAGACTACATCTGATGGAGAGAAACCATTAAGACCTGAAATTGAGGAGTTCTTAGCAGATCCTTTATATACTTCAAAAACCAATCATCCAGAAGAAGAAGATCTGCATGGCATGATGAAGGAGGGCATAGAAA
>ML785699.1:646209-662564 GCA_009831015.1 Picea engelmannii | reverse complement strand
TTGAAGCATGTTTTGGCTATTTTCCCAAGTCTCCTTTAGATTTTATCTTTGGGAAAGATATTGTTGTCGATGGTCAATATGACATTGATAGGGCAGAGAAGTTCATTGAACAAATTCAGTCGATACATCAAGTGGTGCAAGAGTAGTTGGAAAATAGTCAGGCCAAGTACAAGACGAGACATGACAAGCATAGTGTTGATCACAGTTTCCAAGTTGGAGATGAAGTTTGGATTTACATCAGCAAGGAGAGGCTTAATGGAGAAGGTAAAAAGTTGAAACCGATTCGATATGGTCCTTTCAAGATTATCGATAAGATTGGTAACAATGCTTTTCGTTTAGATTTGCCTCCTTATATGCAGATGTATGTAGTTGTTAATGTTGAGAATTTGAAGTTGTACGAGCCTCCATTGATTGATGATCAAGGAGAGCATATTCAGATTCCTTCCATAGATTATTTTTCTCCAGAGTATCTAATAGAACTGCAGGAAGACACCATCCTTGACAAGAGAATGCGAACTTCAAAACGAGGAAATGTGGAGTATTTTCGCGTTGGTCTTAAAGGGAAGAATCCAAGCAAAGCCAAGTGGATTGAGGTTGGAAGGGTGAGGGAACTATACCCTCATATTCACATAGACTGAAAATAGTCTTTTGGAGGTCCAAAAGCTTCCCAATGGGGAGGTGTGATCAGGGGATCAAATTTTGCTCAAAAATTCAAAGTGCTCGAAATCACTTCAAACCGGACGAGAGCGTAGGCCTCGTCGTTGCAAACCCAATGCAACTTGTTTTGTCTCAAACGAACATCGGGAGCGAGAGATATTTCAATCTATTCATAAAGTCAAACAGGCAAAAAAAAAGTACGCTGACTGTACAGTCCGTACAGGCTGACGTGGCAAGGTCGTACCACCATAATATGACATGGCATGTGATGATGTGGTAGATTCTAGTTGGCAGACGTTGGATGAATCCTGTGTCAACACGTGGCAGTTTTCTGGTCAATGATTGGGTGCCATGTGGCCCTGTCATGGGCTGCCACGTGGCACCCCGGTATTGGTTGATTGTTGTATGTAAAATTTTTGGAGTCCGTGGGGTTTGACCCCCGGACCTCCCCACTGCATAAGCTTTCACAACATCCAACCGACCGTTGCACCGCCATTTGTTTCTTATTACATATGTGTGTTTAATTATATTTGAATTTGCACTATGTAATGAATGGCGGGGGGGACGGGTCAGGGCTTAGCCTCGACCCGCGGTCTTGTTGATAATGTATGTGACCATATGGAAGTGTTAAACCAAAACCCTGTGGTCTTATTGTTATTGTATACGACCATGCCTTTGTGTAAAGTCGCGCGGGGAAGTTCACAGATGTTTTCAAAACAGAAATCACGCGGTTCTATGGTTTTCATATGACCACATTTCACATGGGCGCAGAGATGTATGGAGCTCGGTCATATGGGTTATTACATATGACCACGACCGAAGTGGGGGAGTTAAAATGGTTGTTAAATGGTTAGCCTATTTTCCATAGCGCGAGGTCATATGACCCATGTGCCCAGGTGCTTGGCGGTTAAGGGTTGGCGTGCCCATAACCGTCCTACAGTTCGCATCGTTGGCGCAGTTGCACCCAGTGCTGGGTTTTTACGCTATATATTGCATGTGAGCCAAGTTCATTGAAAAAGGGTGCATTTTGTAGATGCAGAGACAACAAGCTTGAAGAGGGAGACTTCAAGGAGGCCTAACTTCTTCGTTTTTCGACCGATTGAGGTGCCGAAAGAGCCTAAACAAGGGTTTTTGGATGCTCTGAAGCCATTGGAGCAGTCGGTTTGTTAGCTTGAGCATTGTAAGACATTTGTTTGAGCACTTTTGAGAAATTAATAATAGTGATCCATTGGAAGCTGGACCAGGAGATGTAGCCCAAGAGAGGGGTGAACTCCTTTATCAATTGCTGTGTTTATGTGCTTATGTTCATTGATTATGCTACTGTCTATGTGTATTTTTCATGAGTAATCCCTTAATCTATGTGTTGCAAACTGATCCATTTTCTTTAAACACATAACATTTACATTGCAATAATTTCAAGTATTTCAAGTCTTCTTCAATTTTAGATCAAAATCTTAGTCAGCGCTGTCTCCAAAATCTTATTGAAATCTTCGACTGTACCATTCGCCTATGGGTGATATGGTATGCTCTTCTGATGGTGAACTTCGAACTCCTGGGTCAAGGATTCAATAGTTTTGTTAATGAAGTGTGTGCCTTGATCACTCATAAGGATCTTCATACATCCAAATCTGGTTAGGATATAATCAAAGATGAACAGTGCAGCTGTAGTTGCACTACAATCTTTAACTACTCTTGCTTCTGCCCATTTGGTCAAATACTCTGTAGTAGTGATGATATATAGAGCTCCTGTGCACTTTCCTGGTGGGTTGATAGGTTCCACAAAGTCAATAGCCCATTTATCAAATTCCTGTAAAGTTAACTGAGGTGATAAAGGCATCTCATCCCTTCAAAAAGGCTTCCCTACTCTTTGACATACATCGCAGGCTCTGTAGTATTCCTTAGCATCCTTATGTAAGGTGGGCCAACATAGGCCAGATCTAAGAACCTTCTGCACTGTTTCTTTCCCTGCATAATGTCCTCCTGGGATGCCTTCATGTGTTTCTGCAAGAATCAATGGTCTTTCAGACTCCATAACACATCTTCTTAAGATCTCATCTGGTCGCATCTTAAATAACTGTCCAACTATAAGTTGAAAATCTGCAGTGCGAACTACTAATTGTTTCTTCTGAATAACTGTATACTCACGAGGTTCCATTCCTGTGGATAGGAACTGGACTATCTCGATGAAGTGATCATCAATTTTCCCGATGGCCAACAACTGTGCATCTGGTAGTGTATCATCCAAACTGGTGGGTTCCTCTCCATGCTCTAACCTAGATAAGTGGTCAGGTCCCTTATTCATTCTTCCTGGCTTGATCATAATCTCAAAGTCATACTCCTAGAATAATAATAACCATCTGCATATTCTTCCCCCCAACACTGGATTTTTGACTAAGTACTTCAATGCAAAATGATCAGTAAACATCTTAAAATGTCCTCCCAACAAGTAGTGTCTAAACTTTTGCAGTGCATATACCATAGCTAAGCCTTCTCTTTCAGTGGTAGTATAATTCATTTCATATGTAGAAATCTTCCTGCTAGCAAAGGCTACAGGGTGGTAAATATCTCCTGCACCTGACTATGCTAAAAATGCTCCTAATGCAATGGATGAAACATTGACATGAACGTGGAATTACTCACAATTTCGCACATGGTCCTTAAGACAACTTTGACCTGTGTATCGAACTTCACAACCTTCAACTTGGTATGAAAATCAAACTATCAACAAGGTGCCACATTGTACGCACTTCTTGATGTTCTTCTTGTGTGTTCCCCACCATCTAGATGGTGTTTCTTTCAAGGCTTCATCTAGTGCCAACAACCTCTGTTGTACTGGTACAATTCCTTCAAATTCAAATAGAAATGTCTCTAAATTATTCAAGCCATCAAATGTAGGAAGATTACTTACTTTTGTGCCAATCTAGTGAACTGTCTTAGTCAATATGGCACACCTCCATGTAGAGACTTCATACATTATGTTCTGCCAATTTTCCAATGCTTCTTCTAAATTTTACGAGCATGCACTCTCACTTCTCCAACTTAGATTTCCATCTGCTGTAGGATTAATATAATCTTGTTGTCCTACTGTCAGTTTATAGATGTTCTCTAGATCATAGGCATGGTCTTCTTCTCTTATAGGTTCTGTGTATCTTCCACCTTCATCAGAGTCAAGAGGTGAAATGACCCTAAGGCCATCACCTTCAAATGTCATTCTTCTCTTTTTCAGGTCAATAGCAATCAAAATTTTGAAATCCCAATCAATACCCAACAACGCAGGGTAGGGACAGCTATCATCAACAATCTCTATCACTTTGAAGTCTACAAATGTCCTCACTCCGTCAATGTCCACAAGGACATTCTCTAGTCTTCCAAAGGGGATCACCACCTACTGATTAGCCATCCTGAGCCTAATAGGAGAGTAAATCAATTTAGGTTTTCCCATCAATGCCCAAGTCTTCTTTGTCATAACATTTACATCTAATCCCAGGTCGAGGACCACATAGTCCATGTCGTAGTCTCCAATCTGATCACTAAGGTGTAGTTCCTTGCTTGTCCTCCTTTTTATAGATACTTGATTCACAACTCTAATCAGCAGAGGATATACTCTTCCAATTTCATACTGTGTTATCATGTGTTGTAGTTCCTACACAACTCTTTCATCTTTAATCAAATCAATACAAGTATACAAGAATTCCACATGCTTGCTTACCTCTTTTTCTTGTCTAGGCGGGGAAGACTGATAAAATGATGGAGGAATTTCACATTCCCTTACTTCTGATTGTGCCCTAGACGAAGAAGCATGTTCGCCTACAAATTCTCTTCTTTCTTCTTCAAAAGTTTTCTTTTCTTTCCTTGTATCAAACAATGGCACCTTCTTTGAAGCTCTTTTGATCCCTGATCCATCTGTAGTCTTTCCCAGAGTCACCCTATATTCTCTGGTGACAACGCCTTCTCTAGTAATAATAACGACTCTGGGTTCCTGGTTGCGAGGTTCAACTGTTATTTTCTGGACTTGTTGGTTTCCACCTTGTCTTTCGTGAACTTTAGCTAACAATATTGGAAAGTCTTCAATGACATGGTCAAATGAATTACAATAGTTGCAAGTAGTACAAGGGTTCTAAAAATCCCTTGCCAAATGACCTGGCTAGGCACAACTATAGAAAATAATCTAATATCGACCTCAACCCATGCCTCCTCCTCGTCCTCTTCCTCTGAATCCACCGTGAGGGGTGAAGCTTCCTCTTCCTAGGGAATTGAACTGCACAACATTCCCTTCTAGCTGTAATTCTCCTTGAATTTTATATGCATCCCTTGACCTTTCATGCATGAGTTCATAAGATCTACAGTTCCTCTCATCATGCCCCACATATTTATAGAATGTACAATAAATATTGGTGGGTGTCTGGACATATTTCTTCATATAATAACATTCACCAGAGCGATGTCTAGTTCTACATACCTCGCACCATGGTAAGGTAGCCTGATTCAAAGGGTTAGGGGCCCTAGAGGCCAAGTATTCACTAAATAAAGGATATTTCTATTTGTCATGGCCCTCTGCTTTACATCTGATACACCATATGTCTTCTCTTTTCTCTTTTCCTTTGTCTTTCTTCATGTCTTCAACCTGTAAAGATAAACTAGTTAATTGATTCAAAATCTGACTCATACCTAGACTGGATTCTCCTACAAGGGATTCTTCTAGTTTCATGGCTATATCTAATGCCTCAACCTTCAAAGAGAACTTCTGTTGCATTAGAGGAACTCTAATGTGTGGCAAGAGGGCAATGATGAACCATTCCTTATGCTGTTCATCTAGAATTTGAAAACTTAAATGGCCTGTCAAGGTCTTAAACCTCTGATAAAATTCCCAAACAGGTTCATTCACCTTCTCCTTGATTACCATCAAATTTGTAATGCACTGCGACCTTGACTTAGGTTTCTTGAACTCCACATTCAATGCAGTCTTAATGTCATTCATCGATTTAGGTTGCATAGATGCTGTAACAAACTTGATATACTAGGTCAGTGCACAGTCCCTCAAAGTAGTACTAAACTGATCTCTCTTAACAGCTTCGTCGATGACTTTATTAATGTTCCATACAACTTCACATAAGAACCAGTGCTGGTCAAGATCCTCAGATCCATCTCCTCTGAAAATAGGTAGCCTCATTTCATCTGACATTGATTTTCCTTGGTTTCTCGACTGAGTAGGTACTAAATAGCTTGTGACGATACTCTGAGTGCTATGATTACTTTGGTTACTTTGGTTACTCTAGTTATTTGATGCTGCTAAAACAACAGGAGGAGTAGCAATACTTACTTCAACAGTAGGCGCAGTACCTGAAGTTCCTGGTTCTTCTCAGTGAGGTTCTTCAGTCTCTACTTCCTCTGCCCTTGCGAAATATAAATACTCTTCATCTGATAGCTCTGATACTTCTCCACTCTAGAATCCTTCGTCTTGTGGGAATGGCCCTTAACTCTGCTTAAATAGGTTCGCAAGAGGAATCTTTCTGAATGATATCCCACTGCACGTGTGTCCAACCTTTGTGTCACTGCCCTTGTCTGAATTCTTGAACATTAGCTTTAAGATCCAACTAATTACCGTATCTTCAAGATATTCTTCTCATGCAATAACATCTTAATCTTCAACTTCAAAAAGTGTAGAAAATTTCCTCTAGGTCCCTTGAAGAAATACCTCTCTGCTTGATTATATGATTCCACTATGTCAATGTCTAATACAATAATGTACCCTCCAATAGTGTTGTCAAACCAGAGATCTATTTCCCTTGATACAACGTTATCAAATTTCTTGACTTTCTTAATCAGCGCGGATGTCCAAACCACAAGTGGTCTAGATCTGATTTCAAACTGAGTGTTTGCTAGTCTGGCTAAGCACTTGTACAAATCTTGATGAACTCCTGCAAATAAAATCTTGTGCACATTAGTAAAGATGTACCTTCCCAACCAGTCTTATGTACTAATGCTAGGGTTCTTTTTCTGAGCTATGGTGAAGTACCTTTCTTGTTATTCTATTCAATTTTGAATCTCTGTCTTCGATGGAAACCACCCTGACATTCCCTCAAGAAGATCATGGTCCCGACAATAGAACCATTTGTTGGGATAGGGGAAGACCCAGGGTTCAACTCTAACAGCGTACCAACAAAACCTAACTACTAGCCCTTACGGAAACACCTGCGAAGCAGGTGAAGTCTCACTCGAAGTACCAATAGGGGGGTTGCAGGACACATGTGTCTACAACCAGAGGAAATACAAGAAGATTCTAAAAAAACAACGCAAAATAACCTAGAGATTCTTAAAAATATTATTCTTAACTTTGCGAAGTAAGTTATATCTTATTATCTTAAACAGGAAAAATAACAGTACAGTAACAGTATAAAAGATAACAATTAACAAAGCATCAACCACATAGAACAACAAGATTTTATGTGGTTCACCCTCTCCCTAGGGCTACGTCCACAGAATTGTGTTATTGATAAAATAGATGAAAATATATAGTTCTATTTGTGCACTCAACTGTAGATCCTTCTATCTCTCATGTTTATCACCTAACCCTACACACCGAGCTATAGAGTTGATCTTCACACCCAACTGAATATCCAAAATACAAGAATGTTCTAAAAAATAACACTCTTACATCTCAACTCTAATCTCACACACACTTTCTCAACTCTTCTATAACTCTATTTATACATTCCACGACTCTTAGAAAACCCTAGACTGAAGCCCAGGTGCCAAAACCCTAGATCCACATTACCAAAACCCTAGGTCCTCATTTTAAGGACTTTGTCGACCTGTTCTTCCTTATTTTCCGTGAGGTTCTCCAAAGCACCCATTATTGTCTTCTTCCACTTGCTGACTTGTCCACGATCTATCTTCTTTGCTACTTTTTCTTCCTTGATATTCTCTTTCAATGGATTGCTTTCCTTTACTTCGTTCCTTCTTTTATGCTTCTTTAACCACTTCATCCCTTCCTCGGTTTGTGTGCCTTCCACGCACTTCATAATTTGTCTTTCTTCTTCCTTAACCTTCGCTTTCTTTCTTAATACATGACCAAAGGCCAACAATTCGTTTTTCACTCAAAGATGTGGGTGAAAGGTGCTCCTCTACATTTCATTGTTGATAGCAGAAGCCAAAAAACCTCATCTTAGTTAAGGTCATGAAGCAGTTGGAGTTTCTTACAACACCACATCCATAGTCATACAACATTAGGTGGCTCAACCAAGGATGATGTCTCTGCGTCATCCAACATTCTCACTCTCCCTATGACACCAATCCATTGTTTGTGATGTTATTTTAGTCCAACCATATATGTGTAAATGTCATGTTGTATATGAGTCTAGACGTTGTAGTGTCATTGTTACTATGAGCAGATAATTGTAAAAGATACCAAAGGTAGCTCCACCTACTGTAATTTATTTGGTCTCAACTAACCAGTGTAGGAAGGTCATCTCCTGGAATAGGAAATTTGTCCTCTTCATGATTCACTCTCAGAATGAACTAAAGGTTGTGGCCACATCCATGTCCTATTCACAGGGATCCTCTACGCAACATAAGAGGACAAGGTTTTGGAAGAATATCGAGACATATTCACCTCACCTACTTGGGTGCCTCTGCAGTTTTAGGTCAAGCATTCAATTGAGATAACTATTGGAACTCCTTTTCCCAATGGGCCAGTGTATTAGTGCTCTCTCATGGAAAATGAGAAAATCAAGCGCTGGATCCAAGAGATTCTCCAAAAATGGCACATTCGACCAAGATCCTCACCTTGCAGAAACCTAATCATGCTCGTACAGAAGAAAAATATGACATAATGACTTTGTATTGATTATAGAGCTATGAACAAAATCACAGTAAGAAATCAATACCCAATTCCCTGGATTGATGAAATTCTCGACTAGCTCAAGAGGGCCAATCATTTTAGTAATATTGATTTGAAGTCCAACTACCACTAGGTTCCCTTAGAACAAATTGATGTATGGAATACCTCTTTCAAGTATATAGAAGGTATTTTTGAGTGGTTGGTCATTCCCTTTGGCTTGAAAAATGCCCTAGCCACCTTCATGAGGTTGATGGGTGACATCTTGTGGAACTTCACCAATTCCTTTGTGGTTATATATCTAGATGAAATGCTCATATTCAACAAGAGTTGGGAAAAACACTTGCAGCACATTCAACGAGTCATCCACACTCTGCGACAACACGAGTTACATGCTAACTTAGAGAAATGATCCTTTGACATGAACAAGGTCCAATACCTTAGATACATTGTAGATGAGTATGGTGTGCATGTTGATCTAGCCAAGATCCAGGTCATTCATGGCTGGCCACCCCCAACAACACTCACTGAGATTCAAAGCTTCTTAGGCGTCTCCAACTTCTGTCGTAGATGGTTCTCCCATATCGCATGGGCTCTCAACCAAGTGACCAAGGGTGGTTGCAAAGACAAATTTGTTTGGGGAAGATCACAACAAAAATATTTTGATGATCTGAAACATCGCTTATTATCATCCCTGATTCTCACCTTAGCCAATCTGAAACAACCATTTGATATTGATACTGATGCTTTTGATTATGTCGTTGGTGTCATTCTCACTCAACATAGTCATCCAATAGCCTATCATAGTGAGACACTCTCAGATGTCATCTGTAAGTACCCCACCTATGAAAACAAAATGTATTCCATTGTACAACCTACTACCAATGGAAGCATTACATTCTATGGAAGGAGACAGTCAACCATACAGATCACAAGCCTCTGCAATTCATGCAGACACAAGGAAAATTGCATAATGACTACCATCAAAAGTGGTCCACATACTTGAAACAATTTCACCTCAACATTAAGTATAGGAAAGGGAGCACTAATCACATTGTTGACTTTCTCATTCGACCTCCAGTTGCAACACTAACCAAGGTGCTCGACTCTTGCAGGAATGAGACCTCAAGGTGGTCCCAGCTCTATGACGGAGATCCCAACTTATCTATGACCTACCAGATGTTAGGAACAAGCATGAATGTTGTTGACTTCCATCTTCAAGATGGACTGATATGCCATCTGGATCATCTTTTCTTTCCTTCAAGCGAGTGTGCGAAGATTATTTGGGAAGCCCACTACAGTCGGGTGGCAGAACACTTTGGCATGGAGAAGACAATGAAAATACTACAAAAGAATTTATATTGGTCAAAGATTCAATAGGATGTTAGTACGTATATTAGATCTTGCACTGCTTATTCCATTGTCAATTCAACCATTAAAAAACAAGGACTATACACCCCTTTTACTACTCTAGAGGGGCCCTATGAATCCATATCGATGGAATACATGTCACATCTCCCATCCACCAAGAATTGCAATGACTTTCTATTCTTTTTTGTTAATATATTCTCAAAGATCTCCATTAAGACCGACCACAAGAAGAGTATCATAGCTGAGGCCACCTCCAAGCTCTTCTTTGAGTGTGTATGGCTACACTTCAGACTACCACATACCATCATATCCTATTGGGACAATATATTCTTGAGCATAATTTGGTCGATCCTCTAGTCCTTTTTGGACACCAAGCTCACCAAATCCACTTCCTTCCACCCTCATACTAATGGACACACATAGGTTGTCAATAGGATGATCATGCATCTCTTGCACATGTACAAATCCAAGCATCCATGCACACAGGATGGGATCCTTCCTTATTTCCAACATATCTACAATAAAGAACTACATAGCTCAACCAACCACAACCCTTTTCATTCAGGCTTGGGTTTTAAACCATTGAGCCCCATTGATGTAGCATTGCCCCTTGCATCCACACATGAAAATATTACCATGCTTAATTTGAGGATGACAAGGCCACCAAATTCATTGAATGGATTCAACACATCTTCCAACAGGTCCATGATATTTTGTAGAAATCCAATGCTAAGTACAAGCAATTCCATGATCAACATTGGGTTCCCCACAAGTTTTAGGTAGGAGAAAAGGTTTGGTTTCACTTGCAGAAATATTTCCTTATAGGACCCCATAGGAAGATGCAAACACTTTGCTATGGAGATTACAAAATCACCAAGGTTGTGGGAGAGAATGATTTTGAGTTAAGTATTCCCCTCTTCCTTGGATTACACCCAGTATTCAATGTGAACCTTCTCCGATCATATTTTCCACCACTACTGGACACAATTGAGGTGGAAGAGCAACTGAAACCTACAGATCTCAACCATGACTGGATGGAATAGGAAACCATTGATTATATCATGGAAACATAAGTTAAGGATACCCACCAACAAAATATCCAAATCTATCGGGTTGTCAAAGCAAGGTAGCTACTGCACCAAGGCAAGTGGCTCACCAAGCGTCAAGTTCAGTAAAATTTTCCCCATTTGACGGTGGAACTCAATGAAATGGAGACCATTATTTCCGAAGGGGGGAGGAATAATATAGGTGGATATTTTTGGTATCCCACCTATTCCACTAGGTCAACACACAGTTTACATTTTGGCATTTTTTCTACAGTTTTTTGGGTCCCAAACTTCCGGGGCCATTTTGAGGTCCTAACCGACATTTGTTTTACGTGGAAGCACCCAATAGATGCCTGTTGGAATATATTGGGCTGCTATGAATGCGTACTCATTGTCTATACCTTTTAAACAAGGTATCAAGAACCCCACACATAGATCGTATGTAAACGTTACACCCTAGGGAAGTCAACGTATCAACTACCCTCAACAGGGCCCACAAACCTTTTGGCGTTTCATCTTCTATGGTTAGAGTTTTTCTCATTTATGATTTATGTTAAAAAGGAATTGGGAGACTCATTGTAATCATCTTGTGGAAAATGCATGTATCTATCACATCTCTTCTCAAAGATAAGCTACCACCATTCTAGCAAGTTGATTTCACTGTGTATTTTATTTTACAATCTCTGAATATTTTAGTCTTTAATATAAATTTATTATTATTGTATCTCTATGTTTCTGTCTTATTTCTTTTTTTCATTTCCTTCCCTCATAAATATGGATCACTCAACCTTGGGAAATGATTTGAAAAAATCCTTGTATCAACACATCCTCCCTTCCTCAACAAATTCCTAAGAATTCTTAACACTTACAGTGCCAACATGACGAGGACTTGGAGAAACTCGCTAAAGTAAATGCAAAAATTCTTACCTCTCTTATTACCATTTCTCCTCCTCCAAGTTGTAAATGTTGGTGCAACAAACAAAATGCAAGAACAATCCTAAGGACCTAAGAAAATAAGAAAACTTGCAAGAAGAAAAATCTGAAATTTTCAAAAAGAAAATTCAAGAAACTTACAACTAAAAAAAACATAAAAAATCTGACTTCCAAAAAAAATTCCTTGACATGTCACCAACAATGGCGCCAAAATGTCACTTGTTTTAGTTAACTAAATTATGAAGCATTTTCTATCCATATAGGGTAAGTAAACTTATGAGGCATTGACACTATGTATGTAGAACTAGCTTGGTAGTCACTTAAGATTCGTGTGAAAAAGAATATCTATTGCAAACTTAAAAAAATAAGGTCCAGAATATGAATCAGGGACTGAGAGTCATTCTCGTGAAGAAAGGGACTTATTTAACCTTCAATTGGTTGAACCTCCAGTTCAGATGCAAACACTAGGTGGAGATATGTACTCATACTCCATTACAATGAAATAGTGTAAAATTGAGTGAGTCACCCTAACTTAAGAGTCATTGTCTGATTCAAAACTTAATGAAAAGTACATGAAAGAAATGTTTTGAAAGGAATGATAAATTAACCTATCACACTTCTCAAATTAAATTTACTCACTAATATAATTACTGTTGAAACATACACTAACACTGAGAGGAGGGGGTGAATCAGTGTCTGGAAATTTTTACTTCTTTTCACACTTTAAAAAATTAACTGAATTATTCATAAACATGTATAACACAAACTGTATGAAGTAGATAAAATATCTTTATTTTATTTATTTAACTTGTATGAATACAAATAAAATCAATCCTTTAATATCTTCAACTTCAACTGAATATGAGATATCCAACTTTCTGATACAAGACCCAACTTGTATTTCTCAGATCCAACTAAGAAATGAGGAATCCAAACCTCATAACAAGACCCAACTTGTTGATCTTATATCCAACTGAGATGTGAGGAATCCAACCCTCATAACAAGACTCAGCTTGTAAACAAGCACCAAACTGACAGAATGAACTTTCATTCAATCCATATTATGTGTGTGTGTGTGTGTGTGTGTGTGTGTGTTACGAGGAAAATATCTCTATGTCTAGGGTTAACCACAACAGATGGAAACGACTGCAGAAATCAACTCTATTATCAAGTATTCTATGTAAACAAATATGCTAGCAAGACAAGATAAAAGGCCTATCTCATCCAGACGTTCGATGAAGTCCACCATTGATCACTTGACCCAAATAAATATACCTGCATATAGTCCTCAACAACCAAGAAAAGCAAGCATATGGTGATGATAAATGATGTTAGCACATTCAATAGCATAATCCATTAATAAACATGACAAATACACCCATGGAATAATAATTCAAATATTTCAAGATATCAATTGGACGGGAAAAGAGTATTTCTATTAATATATGGTTAGCAGAGGTGAAAATTCTACAGACTTCCATGTCGGCATGGTTCAGAACCGAGAAACTAAGTTCCTTCTAGCTGGGCCTCCACCACTTCAATCCTCCACCAAAGGAAATCTCATAGAAGAGAGACAATGAAGTTCTCAATCAAATAAGGGAAGATCTTGGGGGATGAACACTCTCTTTAGACTTAAAGGACAAAGGGATGCAGACTCAATATGAAGTAAATAATTTCTCCAGAGTAAATTTTCTCTCAAAGATGAATTCTTTCTCTTCCTTTCCATAGCTTGGAATTGGCCCATTTATAGCCTTCAAATGGAACTGAAGGGCCGATTCGAAACGTTTCCAGTATATGGAAGGCCAAGGATCATAGATCTCCTGTCGTGACATGGAAACCCGACATTAATTTTCATTTTTGGGCACAAATACCGATGTACATGGGTTGTAGTGGAGCAACCCGCGTATACACATGTTTTATAGTAGGCAAGGTGCGTACATGTGGAAAAATATGTATTTTTATATCTATGATTTACAAACAAGGATGATAAGTCTACATAGGGAAATGGAAAAAGGCCTTATGTGCAAGATTTCATAAGGTGAGGGAAATATTGCTATAACAGATGCCCCCTAATGTGTGAGGTCATAGGAGTAGCTGCGATGGTCGAAATACATTATAAGAAAACCAGAAGTGGAGTGACGGGGGAACCAGCTGGAAGAATAAGGCCCAGTAGAACCGATCTCAAAAACAATATGAAGATATCTGTATACAATGGATTACAATCTGATCTCCCATGATCATTGAAGTCATATAGCTACTCGTCCAATGAAAAGGAAGCAACAAATCAAGAAAGTTGTGGCCACATGCTATTGTCTTCAAGTCTTCTACACAATTCGCCAAGGGTGCAAGTCTACATCATGTGAATAAAGGAGTTGAGGTTGAACAAAATGAGACATCGTTTGATTACCAGTCATTGATGTATACCATTAACAAACGCGAGACAACCTTTGATTACCGATCATTGAGGTATATCATTAACAAATGTGAGACAACCTACCGATAATGAAAGTAGGTATCAAGGCACCGAGTACATTCTTACAAGTGTGAATAAAGGAGTCGGTGTCGAACATCTGAAGAATCCATCGATAAGGAGACATTGATGTATTCCCAACTGTCTATGGCGAGAGGACTTGATACTAATGATTGCAAACCTCAAAGTACTCATAAGAATCTAGGTCCCGTTTTCGGAATAGATGAGCTGAAGTCGATGGAAGGAGATCCACTGAAAGGAGAGAATTAATGAATCTCTCATCATTCGACACAAGGTACAAAACAAGAGCTTCATGATTTGGAGAAAATCAGATGAAGAACATGTTCACGAACCAACGACCATGTGTTTCTTCCGCATGTGCCAAGTGCAAGGGGTACACTAAAAATACCCTCTGAATAACAACCAATGAGGAAAACTGTTGACAAAGGTGAGGAAACCACCAATAAGGATAATAGAATCCAAGACACTGCACAAATACCTATGTGTGAGTAGATGTCTTGTTGTTGAACACAAGGGAAACCACCTAGTCAACAACCAATGATGAAATGTTGTCTGCTGGGTTCAAGGTTACATACAAATGATTAAAGTAGGACCAGGGTGCATGATAGGACTACAATATCATGCGACTTTGAGACAAACTGAGGGTATGGTCGACATGCAAATTCAAGAGTTCTGAGAAGTGTCCGACACAGGTTGATAGACTTCCTTTGAACGAGAGAAAGAGACATATGGAAGACTCCGACAAGATAAACTCAATGATGAAACCATGATATGTAGGAGGCATCAATGAAATTCTTTATGGGGACTGGAAGAGTAACCAGTCGATAGAGAAGACTCTGTAATGATATCAGCTTCCTAAGGTCATGCTAATCCCAAAATTATGATGATAAATGGACTCAATAACTTTGTTCTCTGTTCAAAGGTGACACAACTGCTTCCAATATAAGATAATACTCCCTTCCTGCCCATTTTTTATTTTTATTTTTTCATAGACAAATGAACGCTATGATACAAAGGAGGAAACGAGTGTCACAAGTACAAAAAACTAGTTCCAGCAGTGGAACATACCTATGCTCAATGCAAGGATATGCATGCAGGAGATGAACACTCAGGGGAATGTTCCCTCCTAAGTATAGGGTGTCAAATTGTGAAGGATATAAATGAGGCTATGCTTGGTTGAGGATGCAAAAACTGCCGAGGCAATTGGTTTATAACACAAAGTGAGAACCGACTATAGGCTCAATACTAAAAGTAGGGGAATGAGATGAAATCACAACTTAACGCAAAAAAATACCCTTTTTTATGACATTTAGTCTACTTGGTGTGAAAAAAAGATAAACTTGTGCCAAATAGACATCCTTTCAAATCCAATTTACAAGTGTGAAAGAGACATGTTCACTCGAAAATCTTTTCACTTTTTGAAAACGAATCGAAAAAGAGCTTATCTAAGACTCACGACCTTTCAATTCCAACTTAATGAGTGTGAAAGGGACAAATCACTCGACAATCTTTTCTCTTTTTAGACGAGTCATAAAAGAGCTTAAATCAGACTCGCTAAGAGGTTTCTAGGTGGCATGTCATGGGGGAGGTGAAGGCTCCCATGCTAGAATTCTGTGGAATGTCAGTATCTTACGAATAGATGACATAAGCTTGGGAAAACCCAAAGCTCTCCAAGTTGAGGATGAAAGAGTTCTAGCAGAGGTTATCATCTCCATGATATAACAGATGATGTCTCTTACAGGAAAAGACATAGGCAGGGGCATTGGATACCCCATAAGTCTATCCCAATCAAAGGGAACTTCCTCAGGACTTGGAGGGAGATTACTATGGGAGAGAAGGACTCTCTCATTTTCAGAAGGAGTGTTATCAGGGATGTTGATGTTAAGCCCTAATATTGGCTCATTACCACTTAATTGGGGCATATTAGATTAGTAATGCTATTTTATTTATGTCGGCTTTAGGCCATTAGTTGTGATTTAGATTAGTAATGTTATTTTATTTATGTCGGCTTTAGGCCATT
>ML785699.1:630259-640664 GCA_009831015.1 Picea engelmannii | reverse complement strand
TCATCTTGTACTTGAACATTTAAGTGGGGTAAAAGGAGATTGCCCCCTCGAAGAGGCTTATTATCTGAAATTATCTCTTTTTCAAGGCGTTGATTACCTTTCCTGAAGTTTTTCTATGCTATATTGATGTTTGGTTCTTAACAGTTGACGACATGGTTGAAGGATTCATCACCCTCCACAAGGAGAGCAGGATTGACCATAGATTGCACTGGTATGACCACTTCTTCAATTCTAGGTTGAAGAGGATGCACGATAACAGGGATAGGGGACACATCACCCTCGACAACGGGGGTGTGGTCAGGAGAATATTTCAACAGAATTACTGTCGTGTCAATCAAAGGAGAAACAGGGTGTGGGGAAATCACAGACGCCTCAGAATTCGAAGTGCCCTTAGGTGAGCCCCACACTTCTAGTATCCAAGCAGTAGCTGGACATAAACGAGTAAGGTGATCTCCTTCGCAAGTCCTGCAAAGGAATTTAGGTTTATGTTTGAGACGTCTAGGTTTCTCGATGCCCCTAACATCGTTCCCAACGACTGGTGACATGCTCTCAAAGTGATAGGCATAGGTGAGAGAGTCATCTCCTACATGATGTATAGAGGTTAGAGATGTGGCATTGATATGACTCATGGAGACTAGAGTGATGCCCCCAACATGACTAGAAATGACTGGGTGCGGGTCGTCAACATGACTTGAAGAGGTTATTGACCCATTTCCAACATGACTATCAGAGGTTGGTGATGGAGCTCCAATATGACTAGCAGTGACTGGACTAGCGGTGAGCTATGACATTTGATACCAAGGTCCAGGGAAAGATTGGCTTTGAAACATTGCAGGTCGGGAAGGGTCCTGATTTACCCCCTATCCCTGCCTGGAAAGGTAGTATCCTCCACCTAATTGATCCAAAGAGGTGTATATGGGCATCATCACTGAATTTTGTGAAGAGATGAGAGTATGATAAGGAATATTCAAGTGAGGATATACGTTGCCCCCTTGTGAAGGGGTTCTATGAAGAGGGTAGCCCGAACCATAAAATTGATGCTCCCCATATGAAAGACTCAAGGATATATGTGGAACGGCCATGGGAAAAGTGTTCAAAGGGGCAGGCATGGCAGACAAAGGATACACGGATGGGTTGTAATAAGTAGAATAAGCACCCATTTGAGTACTGGCTCCTGAAAGAGCATAGCTAGGACTAGATTTGTGAGAGGGGAGGTTCCAACCTCCCACATTGAGAGTTGGTTGAGGGACATGACTCATATCAAATGAAGACGTAGGCATCGGGGCCATGGTGCCCTAATATCCAATGCTGGGATTCATATAAATGGACTAGGGAGAGGATTGAAAGGGTGAAGGCATATCAATAGGAAAATGACTAAATACCTAAGGCGCAGACTGAGCGTCATAGTTATGCATACCATTATGAAAAGCAGATGGATTTTCCCCCATGAAATGAGTGAACATTGCACCCGGGGGGGGGGTAGAAGTAAATGAGGGAGCCAAAGGGACTCCATTATCCATGATAATGAAAACTTAGTAAAAAATCCTAAGGTCGACTAGTAATCGAAGAGCACACCAAAAAATAAAATGATCAATATGCACACAAACAAGGTAAAGTGGTTGAAAGTAGCCTCCCTCCCTAAAGAAGGTATGTCTCACCCAAAAGGGGCCTGAAAATCCCTACTAAATATCAGAGGTAACATAATCAGTTATAAGGGCCCTCATGGGCTTAACAACTAGTCGGTCAGATCCCCCCAGAGAGGTAATCCTCCATAAAGGCTGTGTGTCGTTTGACCCTTATCTGACACAGGGTACCTGCAGAATAACCCCTGCAAGTAACCTATGTGGAACCTAAGTCAAGAAACTAAGCAACCAACGTATAACCGATGCGTAGACGAGCAATCGTAAGTTAGGTCCATCGTATGGGTAGGGTAGAAAATCCCAAAACCTTGAAAGCACTACCTCTCACGGAGGTAAAGGCGCTAGCAAGATCCCCAGAAATATCTCTGGCACTAAGAAGGTATCGGGGGGATATCCCTTCAACCAACCTTGCATGACCTCATGATTAACTTCGGTGTGAGTGAAGCCTCCTGATATTACCAATTATACTATGTATTTCTCCACTCCATTTGTTAGACACATATGTTGATTTAATTTCCATGGAGAAGTTTACTCACAAAAATCCTATTCCAAGGCACTAAATCTTAAGCTAGTTTATGAACACTAGAAAATAAGATCATGACTAATCATATTTAAATTATAGCGTTAATTTTAGTGGTCGTGATTACTCAAAAATGTATGGTAGTGAAACTCATGATGTTATGACTTAGCAAGAAAAGTAAATATGAATATAATGCAAAGTCCTAACTTCAATTTTCAATGAATGATATGCTTCTAAAAACACATGCAATTTTCAATTTCAACTCTGCAATTTTGAAGTAAAAATGCAATCTTTCTTTACATGCACTAAGCTAATGACAAAGACTCAAAAGATCAAAAAATTCCAAGCAATGCAAAATGCCTAATATTTTTGTATTTTCAATATAAGAAAAATTAAAATGCATGGAATGAACAACAACTTGATATATAAAATTCTACTGTGTATAGAAATAGATAACTCAAGTAGGATACCAAGTATCAAGACACCCAACCCAATGTACAAGGAAAATCAAAATGAGAAGGTGATGAGAAATACTCTGCCCAAAAATTCAACCCTAGACAGGTTTCCTGTCATCCCACTAACGCTTAACAGTCACTACAGAGACCCAAGAAGACTCAACAAACATCAAATCCCACCCAAAAACCACCAAACCCAGCAAAAAAGCAAAGAAGGATGATGTATGAGACTGTTCAAGGAAACAAATCATATGTACACAACTTGCAGAGGGATATCCCGTGTATATACGTGATTGTCAAGACAAAAACCACGTATATGTTTCAAAAACAAAGCCAGGAAAGGGAGAAGGCTGAAAAAATCAGACCTAGAGTGAACAAAGGCTGTCAAGCAATGAGACGATAAGAAACCCAATAGGAATGAGAGAAATCTAAGGATAAAAGTACTCCAAACCCTAAGAAAGAAGATTCAATCCCTAGTATGGTCACCAATTTTGTTACGAGGAAAATCTCTCTATGGCTAGGGTAAAAGAGAACAGACGGAAATGACTGCATAAATCAAATCTATTCTCAAGTATGCTATGTAAACAAATATGCTAGAAAGACAAGATAAAAGGACTACCTCGTCCAGACGTTCAATGAAGTCCATTGTTGAGCACTTGACCCAAAGCAATGTACCTGCAACTAGTCCTCAACAACCAAGCAAAGCAAGCATATGGTGATGATAAATGATGTTAGCACATTCAATAGCATAATCCATTAATAAACATGAAAAATATGCCCATGGAATAATAATTCAAATATTTGCAAGATATCAATTGGATGGGAAAATAGTATTTCTATTAATATGTGATCAACATAAGTGAAAATGTTATAGACTTTCGTGTCGACATAGTTTAGAACCGAGAAACTAAGTTCCTTCCAGCTGGGCCTCCACTGCTTCAATCCTCCACCAAAGGCAAGATCATAGAAGAGAGACAATGAATTTCTCAATCAAATAAGGGAAGAACTTGGGGGTTGAACACTGTATTCAGACTTAAAGGACAAAGGGATCCAGACTCAATATGAAGTAAATAATTTCTCCAGAGTAACTTTTCTCTCAAAGTTGAATTCTTTCTCTTCCTTTCCATAGCTCAGAATTGGCCCATTTATAGACTTCGAATGGAACTGAAGGGCCGAGTCGGAATGTTTCTAGTATATGGAAGGCCAAGGATCATAGATCTCTTGTCGTGACATGGAAACCTGACATTAATTTTCATTTTTGGGCACAAATCCCGATGTATGCGGGTTGTAGTGGAGCAACCTACGTATACACATGTTGTATAGTAGGAAATGTGCGTACATGTGGAAAAATATGTATTTTTAGCTCTGGGATTTACAAACAGGGATGATAAGTCTGCATAAGGAAATGGAAAAAGGCCTTCTATGCAAGATTTCATAGGGTGAGGCAAATCTTTCTATAACAATATATATATATATATATATATATATATATATATATATATATATATATCCACCAAGACACTCTTAGATTCACCACCACTTCTGGTTTATATAGTATTTCAATAGGTATAGGATTGAACGATTGTGTCTTTTTGACATGTACCATTGCATCTCTTCATTTAATTTTAACATAAATAATATTTTCCTTTTATTCTAAATTTAATTAGAAAGATAATATTGATTCAAATTTTGTCCTCGTGAGTTGATAACAGATATGGATCTACTCATTATATCATTCCCATGCTTGTGTTGCATCCCCATTTTGCCAACAGATCATATTCGAGATTTTACCAGCTCTCTGCATTGTTATGGTGTTAATCTCTGTCAAATTACTCTACACGCCTTCAGATGTTTACAAAAATGAATTTTGTATGAGGTGCTTCCTTCAACCCATTGTTCAAATGACCATGGTCTCAAAACCATGGTCTTATCCATTTAATCGATGTTCCTAATGCTTCTTCTTTCATCCTTATTCCTCTATCTTGAGACCAAAACCCATGAACAAATGCAAGTCCTAACAGGTGCTAATCCAACAATTTCAACAATATCCTCAAGAATAAAACAAATCGACGATCAATACTTAATCTATGGTTGAGTGGAAGGTTTTCATTCACTGCGGGACTTCGGCGATTCGTGACTCTGGAGTTTGTAGTATTCCGATTCTCCTGGAGAAAATTCCATTGGAGTGTGTATCGACACTTATCTTCTCAATAAACCTCACATGTCCAGGAGATATGACCATAGGCTTAGGTGAAAGGTATCTCCTGCTTTCCAGGTATTTGACTATTCGTGACTCCAGGACTCCTACTGTAACACACCCGACCCCTTAGTACCATTTCTAGGGGTGGGGCATCAAAATTTTTCTTTCCTTAAGCATATTGATTCCTCTTTTTGAGGTCTGCATTATCTTCTACTCAACCATAGTTTTCTAACGACTGCTACCAAGCTCAAATCTGAGCTCTGGATTGCAAGTTAAGACCACCCACAACTCTTTGGGCGCTATTAGTCAAGGACCACATGGAGCCCACGTGGGTCCATCTCATTCATAACATCCCCAAGTTCTAAAGTCTTGGATATTCCTCAGCGTTCATACATCCATGGTGGAAGTCTATCCACCATCCAATCCAACAGTGGGTCTGGATCCTCATTTAACACATAAGCTAAAGGGGGAATTCAATGTTCAATGATTCAACACTGAACACCCCTTTTCCTTTTTGCACGCATGTCCTTCAGATTTATGAATTCCCATACTCTCGAAGGATCTTGAATTATCTCCACGTGGCTTCGGCCTTCGAGCCATTCGACTTATCTACGACACTACACCCCAAACCTCTGGAATCCTGAAGTCCCAGACTCTTAGAGTCTCTACCCTTACAGGTGGTGGTGCAATAAACATAGAGGCAAGGATAGGTGGGTCCCAAGTATTCCACCTACCATTAGGCCAAACGAATATGTTCCAAGGGGTTGACATGTGGCAAGGAAGACATGACACGTGGCCCTATCAGTGGTTGACACGTGTCATGTTCTAATGAGCACATAGGGTATGTGAAACGTGTGAATCAAGGTGACATGTGGCACATCAATCGTGGGTCCACGCCACCCTAGGTGATGTCAATGTGCCACATCACTATGGGATGATATCCTTCCAACTCCCTTAGATCTCACATTCAATATGTGTCCATATAGACCCATTGATCTATGGCCTCAATTACTTCATAACTTCGATGTTCAGGGAATCCGCTATGTGACTTCCTCCTTTCTCCTAGACTGGTCAGCACAAAGATGACCATATTCTAGATCTAATGGTCGGGAATGGCTGTGAAAATTCCTCATATCTATGGCTCAAATCACTTCATGAGTTCAATGTTCGGAGGTTTCCTCTCGCTTAACACCCCTTTTTCTCTCGGAGTGGTCAACGCCAGACTGATTGCAACATGGATCCAACGACCAAGAAGGATTCCAAATCATCCCTAGATCTACGGTTCATTTTAATTCGTATCTCTGAATTTCAAGGGTTTTGGCATTATGATGGTTCCATTCCCCCAAAGTAGGACTTTGTCGAAGTGTTTTACACGAGCCCCTCTACTGGTCGATTGGATGGTTAAGAGGGGTTCCTCAATGGAATCCTCGTATCCATGGTTCACATCAATATGTAGCTTCGACGTTCGGGGAATTTGGAGCTATAGCACCTTTTTTCTCCTGAAGTAGTCAATGTCTGACTTACCTCGGCGTAGATCCAATGACCAGGGGGATTCCGAAATACTCTCGAGTCTGCGGCTTGCGTTACTTTGCACTCAGTAGATGAGTCAACATTTAACAGTGGGATAGGTCCATCTGTCACAGTTAGGTTCACTTCCACATGTCGGTCAACCTCGTGGGTAACTGTAGAAACAAGTTGCCTTTGGTCTGTTTGAAAGTGGTAAGACCATGACACCCCGGAGCTCTGAACTCCTAGAGTTTTGAACTAGAAAGCTTAGCTCTTTTCAAGCCTAGTGTAGGGTTCCTAGACCTTGGTCATATGGAATCTCAAATAATTCTCATGGGATACACGCTTAGATATTAGCCATTAATTGGTTAAGACCATGGACATGAGCCCTCGGTCGCACTGGTGAAGGGTCTGAAGGAGGTGTCCTCCTTCCATGGAGTTTGAACTTAGTATTCCCGTGAAGGTGAATTCGAGAGGTCAACAGGACTTAAGTGTTCTAGTTAATCCTACCTTGACTTTCTTGCAGTCTCACGTCCCATACTCTCTAGCTGTTAAAATGAGGCAAAAAAAAGACCATTCAAAAGCATGGGTTCATAGGAAAACAATAATTATTTCTACCTTAATCATTCAATCCAAAATTTAGTCATACACATGTATATTCAAACATCATTTCCATTCCAATGCAAAGAGTATGAAAATACTTATCAGAAACCAGAAATTGTGAAGCCACTACTGAAAGGGGTGCATGTTTCCACCCAACCGTAGGCACAACCACTCATGAATGGATTTACCACTGGACACCCCCTAGCTAGACCATGATGCTCTGAGAGAGGAGCTTTCTTATTTCTCCGTGATAGTCATGGGTGGAGGTTACCCTCCTCCCACAAGAACTTAGCAAAAAGGTTTTCCCTATACCAAGCAAGGGGGTTTGCAACGAGTACTTCCACAGTCACTCGTCAGCCCTATTTATCATCTTGGACTGAAAACATTGCTAGGAGCTTCTTGCACCCATAACAAGCTTTCTTCTTAGTTCTCCCTCTGAACCAAAGAGCTACAAATGCTCTTTTCTCTTCTGGAAATGGGTCTCTCCACTCAGCTTCCTCGCAGATCTGCGTCTGCCCACAAAATTACTTCCTTTCTTTCCTTCCTCAAAACAATTGTGTGGGTATGAATCCCCAAATCGTGGTCAGGTCCGGAAGCCTTGCATATGGGTACTTTTCTCCATCTTCTCATTAAATATTGAGGAGGGACTTCCCAACTACCAACCTAACTAGTAATTCATTTCTTGTTCAGAGGATTGTTCTAGGTTTGCACAATTAAATCCATTAAGGTACTGGTTTGGTGGGGGTCAATTCAACCATTTCTGGTTTCCCTCACCATCTCTTTCATAACATCATGGTCTATCTTGGAAAACCCCCCTTTCAGCAGTTATGCAACACTATTCATTTTTATTTATAATAGAAATACATACATTACCCTTTTATATCAAAATGTTCATCAAATCCAACATTCACACACATTCAGTATGCAACAGTGTTTTGGAAAGTTATAGTTATGTTTACAAGTTGGGGGAAATAGGGGTATTTCAATTGCCTCCCCCTTAAAGGAACATCATCCTCGATGTTCTACTTTTCGATGTGCTCTGTATGTACATAAGTAAACAAGAATGGGTATGCATGTTTGATGGCATCCTCCATTTCCCATGTAGCTTCATTTGGACCAAAGTGTTCCCACTGCACCATGACCTATGCAATGGTTCTATTCCTGAGGGGGGTTTCCTTCCCGTCTATTATTCATTGTGGTTCTAGCAGGAATTATCCCTCTAGTCCCATTTGAATCAAAGACCAGTCAATTATATGATTAGATTCATGTACATATTTCTTCAATAACAAAACATGGAAAACATTATGTGCCTTCCTTGTAGGAGGAAGTGTTAGTCTATATGCTATAGGTCCCACTCTATCCAAAATTTCAAAGGGTCCACAATACTGAGGTGCCATCTTGGCACAAGCTCCCATTCTCAAGGATATTTTCTTGGGTCTAACTTGGAGATACACATGATCCCCTACTTTGAACTCTCTAGGAGTCATTTTTTTTGTCTTCATAGCTTTTCTGTCTATCCTGGGACATTTTCAGATTCTGTTTTATCTGAACTACTTATTGTTCCATTTATTTCAACATATCTGGCTCGATTATAATTTTTTCTAATGGGTTATCCCAACTGATTGGAATCTTGCATTGTCTACCATAGAGGGCCTCAAAATGGATAATCTTCAATGACTCTTGATAGCCATTGTTGTAGGAAAATTCTACCAGTGGTAGGTAGTATTCCCACTTCTTGGGATGATGCATTACATGCATTATTAACATGTCTTCTAGCACTTGTTTTACCCTTTCTGTCTTCCCATCAGTTTGAGGGTGATAAGATGTACTAAATAGCAATTTAGATTCAAAACTAGCAAACATATATTTCCAAAAATTTGAAGTAAATTTCGTATCTTGGTCGGATATGATTTCCTTAGGCATGCCATGCATCCTAAATATATCTTTCATGAAAATACTAGAAATATCTATTTCCTTACATGTTGAATTGATGGGAATAAAGTGAGAAACATTGCTCAATTTGTCCACCACTACCATGATGGCATCATTTTGTTTGGCTGATTTTGGTAACCCTATGATGAAATCCATGGACATGGTTTCCCATTTCCATTCAGGGATTGGTAGGGGCTACAACAACCCCACTTGATGCTGGTGCTCTTCCTTAAACTGCTGACATTCTATACATTTGGCTAAGTAATCATCTATGTCATTTTTCAGTCTGGGCCAATAAAATAGTCTCCTAGTGTCTGTGATGATTTTCTGATAACCAGGATGACGAATATATGGTATTTCATGTAGTTTGTCCATTATGAACCTCTTCACGTCGTCACAATTTTGAATATACAACCTAACTTTGTAAGTTAGCAGGACATCATTCAACAATTGATAACCCTCGTACTTAATCCCTGTGGGCTCTTTCCCTAAGTATGATTTTACAGTCTTGGAAAATGCATCTATTTCTTGTGCACTTTTTGACTCTCTTCTTCACGTATGTTTCACAGGTGCTTACAACTTCCAAGTGAATTACTTTCATACTTCTGTTAAGGGCGTCAGGCACCCTATTTTCTTTTCCTTTGATATGTTTTATTTCAAAATCAAACTCACTAAGGAGAGCCATCCATCTAGCTTGTCTAACATTGAGATTTGGTTGATCAAACAAATATCTCAACCCACTATGGTCTGTCATAAGAACAAATATTCTACCTAGGAGGTAATTCCTCCACATTTTCAAGGAATGTACTATGTCATCCAGTTCTAGATCATGGGTCACATAATTGATTTCATGCTCATTCAATTTTCTAGATTTGTAGAAAATTACACGTTCTTATTGCATAAGGACTCCTCCGAGCCCTTCCTTGCAGGCATCTGTACACACAAGGAAGTATTTTTTTGGGTCTACAATCTGTTAAGGGTTCCTAAATCCCTTTGACTCAACAACATGAACCAAACCCGCTACGGAGGCCCAATTAGACTCTGCAACATTTAATGGTGGAATGGTTCTCCATATCTTTCGATCCAACCGATTTATCGATGGGCTTTACATAGTGATTGCCAAGATATCTTATGAAAGTTCCTCCTTCAGTTTAAGCGTTCTCTTTTGTATTTTCTCTTATTATATGGGTTTGATTAGAAGATGGGTGCTGGTATAAAATAGCTAATAAAAAGGGGGGTTTCTTAACTACTAAAGAAGGATGAGCTTGGGATAACCCAAGTGCTGAAGCATGAAGACAAAGATATTCACACATGTGACAAGCCTAGTACTAATACATTAAATTGTTGTCATTTCAATTATTGTCTGAGATACAATTATCTAAATAAAACATACATGCAATAAAATGCTGGTGTTATCACTGAAATTTCGTCCGCACAGGGCGACAAGAACTCCACATCATCAGCACAGGAAAACAGGCATTCATGGCACAAGGAGTAAATCCACAGCACAGCAAAAGGGCCAAAAACTATACAAAAATGGCTATAAAAT
>ML785699.1:596745-623072 GCA_009831015.1 Picea engelmannii | reverse complement strand
CTTGAATCCATCTCATTTTCAACCATTTCCTTGTAGATCTTGAAGTTTTCAAAATCTTCTGACTTGTTCTTGAGAAAACAAATTGTAGTCATTCTTGTATAATCATCAACTAATAACATAAAGTATCTCTCACCTTTTAATCCCTTTGTTGTAGTTAGTCCAACTAGATCAATATGCACAATTTCCAGTGGTCTTGTTGTTGAATATTCCTTTGATTTGAACCTGGTTTTTGTTTGCTTTCCTTGTTGACAATGCTTGCATAAAGTGTTGGTTGGTTTCACGATCTGGGGAATTTCTCTGACTGCTTCTCTTTTGCTGACTTTGACAAGGTTATCAAAATGCATGTGACCCATTCTTCCGTGCCATAGCCAACTTTCATCTTCCTTTCCTAGACAACACTTTTCATTTCCAATTTCACTTAACACATATATGTTGTTTGAAGTTCTTGTAGTTGTACTGACCAATTTCCCTGAACCTTCTCTTCTTATCTCACACTTTTGTGAATCAAAAGTAACTTTACGACCTTGGTCACACATTTGACTCACACTTAGAAGATTATGTTTCATATCTTCTACCAGTAGAACATTTTCTGCCTTTTCATTCTTGTTCCCAATTCGGACTGTGCCTTTTCCAATGATTTTGGCTGAATTATCATTTCCGAAGGAGACTGATCCATCTCTTTCCTTTCGTAATGTAAGAAAATTGTATCTATCACCTGTCATGTGTTTTGAACACCCATTGTCAACATACCAACCGTGTTTCTTCTACTAATCTTGTAGAGCGATTGTGTATTCTTTATTGCTATACTGATCTTTCTTTCTTATCCATGTCGTTTTTTGAGGTTCTTGTCTGTGACTGTTTTATTCTATTGAGGTTCTTTAGAAGGGACCGTCATTCTGCAATCTCTGGCCACGTGTCCAAAATTGTTACATTTGTAACATTCTACTTCAGTGCTCAAAGATTCAAACCTGTTGTAACTTTTTCTCAATGTTTCATTAGGTCTTTTTGAATAACCCCTTTGTGTATGACTCTCAAAGTTGTTATTGTTCCTGTTGTTAGCTCTGCAATTCATAGCTTTATGTCCAAAATTATTACATGCATAACATAAACCAAAAAATATAGTTTGATACATGGGAGTTGAAGATCTTTTGAAGGGAGGTGCTCTTATGAATCCTTCTTCTTCTTGAGGCCTATCTGTCTATTGTTGATTCTGAAATTTGAATCTTCTTGGTGGAGGAGTGTCCCTGTAATCTTCCTTGTATATCTTCCTATCCCCTTTGATTGTTTCTGCATAGATTTTTGGATATGTTTATTGCTCTGTTGTTTTGGAGATTGGTCCATTTTCTGTCTGATTGTATCCAAGTCCGGACTTGTCAAGATGAGATTTTTGACTGCTGATAATGTCATCCAGAACTTTTGAGCTATTCTGCATATTTTTCTTTTGAATATCCTTTCTTGGTGTGACAATCTCTACTTCCAAGTTTCCAATGATCCTGTCTTTTTCTTCTAGCTATTCTTTGAGTGCTTCTTCAATTCTTTTATCTTCTTCTATTTGAACCTTCAATTTTGTGATCATTTGTTCTAGTTCTCGAGTGTCATTTTTATTTTCTAGTTTTGCTTGTAGTTTCTTGTTTTTCTTGTTTTCTCTTCTGATAACTTCTATGGAACACATTAATTCTTCTCGATAATCAACTTCTGCCTCTTCAATTTCTTCTTTGGCTTCTTCATATTCTTCTTCGGAGTCTTCTTTGTCAGAGTCTTTTACTGCCATGAATAGAACTCTTCCTGTCTCACTGTCACTGACTTCATCTTCATCTGATGATGAGATGTCTTCTTTGATGCATAAGCTTTTCTTGAAAACTTTCTTTGTAGTTATTTTGCCTTTATATGTGTGTTTGCCTTTTGAGTAGCCTTCATTATTTCTCCTTTTCTTATGAGGACATTTGTTAGCAAAATGACCAATACCATCACAATTAAAACAAATTAAAGGAAGCTTACCTCTATACCTACCGTTGGTTCCCTTGTTCAGTCTTTTGATGAAGTTGGCCACTTCTTCATAATCTTCTGAGACGTCACTGCTGCTGCTATAATCTTCTTGTTCCTTTTTCTTTTGCTTTGATATTTTGGATTCTTTGAAGGCTGCTTCTTTTACATCTGGATTTTCCTGTTCAGTTCTCATTTCATATGCTCTGAAGATTCCATGCAGTTCGTCCATGCTTATTGAGTCTAGATCCGATCTTTTTTCTAGTGCTGATATCTTAGGGTTGAATCTCATAGGAAGAGATCTTAGTAACTTTTGAACAATTACAAATTCTTCGATTTCTTCTCCCAATCCTATGATTGCATTCACTGTTTCATCGACTCGTTAGAAGTAGGCTGCGATATCTTCATCTTCCTTCATTTTTAGTTGTTCGAACTGACCTCTATAAGTTTGAAGCTTTGCTTCTTTGGATTTTGTATCTCCTTCATAAATATTTCGAAGCTTGTTGCAAATCTCTTTAGTGGATTTACAATGTGCAACTTTGGTGAATACCGTATCACCGAGACCATTCAAAAGTCCATTTGTGGCTTTGGAATTATTCTCACCGAGTTTCACTGCGTTGTCATTTGTTGGTGGAACTGCTCGTGCTGTGTATCCATCTACAATTGATTACCAAACTTGAAATCACTATGCCTGTATATATGTCTTCATCCTTATGCTCCAAAAAGCATACTTCTGTCCATCAAACTATGGTATTCCTCTTTTATACAAGTTGGTACTCTCCATGATCTACTTTTCAGTGGTTAAACTGATTTCCGAAGGAACCTTCTCTAATACCAATTATTGGATTACTGAGAGGGGGGGTGAATCAGTAATAACATAATTATAATCCTTTTTTCTCCAAATAATCCAAGTGTTATATCAATGTAGAATTATTATCCAATAATGAGAAATAATAAATGAACAATCACACACATACACAGTACACCAGTGTTTTACGTGGAAACCCAAATCGAGAGAAAACCAAAAAATGTTTTTTCTAATATGTCTTGAAGAATTACATTCATTGGAAGCACCAACTTCCTTTGTTTTCCAGCTGCAACTGGAAGGAGGCAACAACCCCCAAGTTTCTCAGGCTACAACATGAGGGAAGCTTCAACTGCCCAATTATCTGTCTACAACCAGAAGGAGGCTACAACCCCCTATGTTCTCCGGCTACAACCGGAAGGTGGCTACAACCACCTGTCCTTGCCCCACCCAACCACCCTGAAGTAGAAGTAGAATGATGAAATCACTGTCAACCTGTCACTGTGAGATATACTGCTGTAAAACTGTATCAACATGTACCACTGACCTGTATCCAATCTATACAACTGCCCTGCAATCAATATGTGCATGAACCAAACACGTATCTACAAAATACAACAGATACACGACCTGTAGTGTTGCAGCCCACGTATGTACACACCCTATCTGTTATGCAGCCCGCGTATGTATGCTACCAAACTGTTATGCAACCTGCGTATGCCTTTTGAAAACTAGGGTTTCCTTTTCTTGAAAACTTCTAACCTTCTATAACTTCTTTCACATAGATCTGTAACATGTCACTGTATCCAGACTGTAAATGTACCTTGTGCATGCATCCTCATACATAACCTTTACTCAAGGAAAATATGTCTCTCTCTAGTCATGTGCCACATAGGTGTGTGTAATCATGAACAAGTATAATATCCCTCACATGATCTTAGACATCAAACCCTTTCTGATATTCAACCTCTCAATACATCAACTACTACACAAATACAAGCTCTCAACCATGTACTATAAAAACCTTTAGCCATATTCCAAGAAATACAAGATGTGCCTCACAAGAAGTATCAATGATGAACATACCAGCATTGTAATTCTGTAGATCTGACTTATGCAGAAGATCACATGTAGCCACTGGTCTCTCTAGGGAGAATCCTCAAATCCCCATTGCCATTCCTCATGCATACATCAAAATCCAACTATTCATAGAAATAAGAGATACCTTTTGAACCAATGGATGGATCTGATGTATATGAGCACTTTAGACCTTCCTAGGAGATTGATCTCAGAATCTAGAACCTCTGCATCTTCATCTTCTCAAGTTTCCATGGATTTACCAACATGTACTCACCCTGTACATAGCCAACCCGCCTACGTACGCTCCCTATACATAGTCAACCCGCGTACTGTATGCACCCTCTACATAGACAATCCATGTATGCCTCAGAAAATAGGGTTTTCTATAAATCCGAGAATTTTTCCATCAACCCTTTGTGCTACCTCAGACACTCTTCACTTCATATGTATCCACAAGTATTTACAAAAAGCTTTACACAAGAAAATAGATATACAATATGTACAAGTGTGTGTTTAATTAGTGATCTTTGCCTCTTATTTATATCTTCATGTAGCCTTACACTTTCCTTATTTTAGGGCTTCTTCATTTAAAATAATTTCTTTTGCAAAGCAATTTGACCCTTGGGGGCTTCTATAAGACTTATGAGCGGTTCCCCAACTTCATATGGTCATAACTTTCTAACCGTGAAGAGTTATGTTGTTGATATTATGGTAGTTGTTGGAGGTATTTACCTCCACGTGTAAACCAAACGAGAATAGAATACTCCAGGAAGCAAGAAGAAACCCTAATGAGTTGGCTAATAACACTATAATACTTTTCGGCTCAAGAAGATAATTTATATTATGTTATTAGCCTCCAAGAGAAGAAGTCGGCCAGAAGAAATAATAATATACTGAACAGATAGATACCCATAATGAGAAGTCTGCCTAAGAAGTTAGCCATAATTACTATAAATATAGGAGGCCAGTATTCATTCTAGTAGGCAGTCTCAGAATTGCAGAGCAACACTTGTGCACACTGCAGTGCCTAGTTTTGTGCACAGGTTTGAGGAGACCTGCCGGTGCAGCTGCTGCAACTAGCAGTTACATTTTGATTTGGACTATCTCTTGGCTAGGGTTTGGACTATCTAATCATCTCTTGTTGGTGCACTATCCTTGGGAAAGGTGTGCTACCTTTTGTTTGGCTATCTAGCCTAGGGTTTTCTTCCGAAGTGATTCTCTGTCAAGGTTAAGGTGCTTGGAGGGTGGCTTCGGCCTATGGTTGGGTGACAATAGAGATATTGTCAATGGTAGAACAAGCACATCCATTATATTCTAACAGGTTATGGTCCCACACCTCCTTCACTCAGTATAACTTCTGGAAGGAAACATAGCTATAAGGATGTTAAGCTTGTTGAAGAGCTGCCGCTAGGGTTTCTAGCAAGAGCAATCACCATAGCACTGCCGCCGGGGTTACTAGCAGGTGTAGTTGCAGAAACCCTAATCCTCTCGTTGAGGCACCTTAAGTGAAGGAATTGACCTATTCTCCAGATAGATCAATGCACCCTAGCCTAGCACATCTCCTGGTACTCTCAGCAAGCCAAGACGTGAAGTTTGAGTTTTTGGTCAAATCTAGGGTTTGACCAAGTCAAAGAAACCATGACTTATTCTATGAAGTCAGAGAAAAAGTTAGATGGAGCTTATAACTTCAGAGCGTGGAAGACAAGGATTGACCTCATCCTTCCCAAGAATAAAGTGCTGGATATTGTGAAAGGGAAGATCGTGAAACCAGAGTTTGAAGAAGGAAAAGAGAAGGAACTGCAGAACGTTGCAGCCATGGAGAAGTTCAAAGACGGTGACATCAATGCCATGAGTATCATAGTGGACTATATCAAAGACCACTTGATACCCTACATATCCCATCTTAAATCATCAAAGAAGATGTACGATGCCCTAACAAACCTCTTCTCAGTCAGAAACATTGGACAAGTAATGAGTCTGAAGAATGAGCTCCATGACATGAAGATGAATGATGACGACAACATAACATCATACTTTGTGAGAATCTCTCAGTTAAGAGATCAACTACAAGATATTGAAGAGATCATCTAAGAGAAGGAGTTGGTAAACATAGTACTCAATGGTCTTCCCAAGACGTGGGATGCATTAGTTGCAAGCATGAACACAAGAAAGGATTATTCGACATTTGAAGAACTTTGGACTTGCTGTGCTCAAGAAGAATCAAGGATCAGTGCAAAGGAGAAACACGAAGCATCAATTTCTGAAGAAAAGGAACCTACAAAGAAGACTAAGCAAGATGAAAGAGACTTCTTCTTCCAAAGGTAACAATACTCTTCTTATTTCTTGTACATATCTTGTTTGCATCGTCTATGTACATATGTTGTATATCTATCTCTTGGAAGAGTGTTTCAAGAAGAACTATACCTATGGAAGAACAACAATATAAGGATGGATATCATTAGATAATACACATGAAAGGATGAAATACATCAAACAAATCATGTGAAAGCTATTGCAAGATAAGCTGAATCCATCATGAAGAGACTTAGAAGAATCAAAGACAGAAAGAAGTCAACAATCAAGAGGAAATTGGAGAAAGACTTATGACGTTTTTGTAGAAGACAAAAAGATGGAAGTGTGGACTCTGTCAGACAGAGAGAGCCAATTATATATTGCAGTAGACAATAAGGATGCATACGGAAGCATGGACTTTGTTAGACGGAGGGAGCCGATTATATGAACTCATACATGAAGCAAGGACTAGGAGGGAGCTAATCCTATAATCCATTGAAGATGATGAAGTGTATATCCATGGTAGTAGCCATGAAAGACAATACGTGTCCAGTTCAACCTCAGAAGAAGTCTTATTCGAAGAGAAGCCTGAAAGTATCCCTGGTTGTCCATTCACATCCATGATCCTATGATGAAAGAAAGAAATGGAATCTTTAGGGCATGGAATCTATAAGAAACTCCATGGACCCAAGAGATAAATAAAAACATCAGGCAGAAAATTAAGATTCCAAGAAAGAAAGAGAAGCCAGAACAACCAATCATTGTATTAAGAATCACAATATTGCCAGCTTGATATGAACTCAATAAAATCAATCAAGCAGAGGAACTGAAAGTCGTGATGAAGAAAAGTGTATGAAAGACTTATGAATGAAAGCATTGTGAGATCTAGAACTAGAGGTTCTCCCAGATGGAGGGAGAAGACTATGATGATTACTTGTTCCAGTAAACCAGACATATCTCTACATGATTCATTATATCAACATCCATAAGTTGGAGTTATACATGAGATGAATGCAAAGAATGTTCTCCAGAAAAATTGAATAAAGAACGTATGAAGAGCAACCTCAAGACTTTGAGACATACCAGAAAGAGACCCTTGTATGCAGATAAAAGAAGACAACTTGGTGGAGAACCTCCAGTGCACAGCAGAAGCATGGTGAAGATTTTCTATAACAGAGATATTGTATCAAGATGATTACTCAGTAGATCAGATCTCATGATGACAAAAGAAGTGCCACATGGATATGTTCCAGTTTTCCAACAATGATATACTATATTGATCAGAGCTATATGAAGCCTTCAGAGAAAAACCAATGTTCCAGACCGAAGTACATTTGAAATCAAGCATCAAATTATTCGTGATGAAGTCTAGAAAGGAGAAAGTGGTTCTCCAATACATATCTCCACAGATGAGTAGATAAGCAAACATTTTGGTAAAGCTTCTATCCAATATGAAAGAGTTACGTACTCAAGCTGGAGCTCATGGAGACGACTTCCTTATTGAAAAATGAAGAGATGAATCCCATATTGGGAGGGAGCACTGATATGTATTGATTTATGGACAGTAATTTTTTAGTTCGAAAAATGGTCTAGGATGAGCAGTTTCCTTTCTAGTTCAGGAAATTGGATTGAGATTTCTGATGGACAACGATTTCCCATTGTGGGTAACATGGGAAATGGTCCAGATTGTTGATGTATCATAGACAATGACTTCCCATTGTGGTTAACACGGGGAGTGGTCTAGGGTAGTCTCTCTTCTTGAGGGTTACTCAAGAAGACTGGCCTGCCTTGCCGGACAACAATTTCTCATTGTGGTTAACATAAGGAATGGTCCATTTTGGAGGTTGATACAAGACAATCTTTTCCTCTTGTGGTTAACAGAGGAAATGGTCTAGACAGTCATTCCTTAGGGTGTATTCATTCTCTCCAGGTTGCACTTTGTTTAGTTCCAGAGGAATGGCCCAGGGTGGGGATTGGTCCAGGCTCAACAATCAGGGACAAACATTCCTTAGGGTAGATTCATTCTCTCCAGGTTAGACTTTGTTTAGTGTCAGAGGAATGTCCCAGGGTGGGGAATGGTCCAGGCTTAGAAATCAGGACAACTATTCTTCCTTGCTTGAGAAGAATAGTCCAGATAACTCATCATTGATGTCTTACCTTTTGAGGGCATATGCTCTTCCGAGATCTCACAGATGTGAGTGGAAGAATGACCCATATGATTCAGTTTATATCATAACATTGTTTCTGTGCAGGTTGATATCAGATGATTGTTATGAAGATTGTATGACAATAGATATATACTACTGCGGTGGATGTGTTCCACTGTTTGATCAAAGTACTTGTGTGTTACTTGGTGTGGTAGTGTACCACTGGATTGTAGTTATGTACTACTATGGATAGACACAACTATGTTCTATTTTATTCGGATTGCCTTGAAGACTATCAACAGTATTGGAAATGATTATCAGCTAGATGGATGATCAAAGAACAAAGATTTCCCAGACAGAAAATGGTTCAGAACATTTACTCTTCTAGGACATATGTCCAGATTAGAAGAATGGATTTTGTATCACTTTGTGGTGTGAGTGACTTATCTAGCATCATGTCTAATTACTCAAATGGAGTGTGGTTTTGAGAGATGATACAACTGATGACATTGATGGTGATTATGATGCTCATAATCTAGTCATGAGATAGTCTAGACGACTATGTTGATGCTACCGGGTGAATGGTATGTTTTGTGCTCAAGACCATTACCTGTAATACCTCCCTAGCTAGGAGGGAGTGTTGATATTATGGTATCCGCGGGAGGTATTTACCTCCATGTGTAAACCTGATGAAAATAGAATACTCCGGAAAGCAAGAAGAAACCCTAATGAGTTGGCTAATAACCCTAGAAGACTTGTCGACTCAAGAAGATAATTTATATTAGGTTAGTAGCCTCCAAGAGAAGAAGTCATCCAGAAGAAATAATAATATACTGAACAGACAGATACCTAGAATGAGAATTCAGCCTAGGAAGTTAGCCAGAATTATTATAAATACAGGAGGCCAGTTTTCATTCTGGCAGGCATTCTCAGAATTTCAGAGCAACACTTGTGCGCACTGTAGTGCCCAGTTTTGTGTGCAGGTTTGAGGAGAGTTGCCGGTGCAACTGCTGCAACTAGGAGTTATGTTTTGGCTTGGAATATCTCTTGGCTAGGGTTTGGACTATCTGATCAGCTCTTGTTGGTGCGCTATCCTTGGGGAAAGGTGCGCTACCCTTTGTTTGGCTATCTAGCCTAGAGTTTACTTCTGGAGTGATTCTCTGTCAAGGTTAAGGTGCTCGGAGGGTGGCTTCGGCCTATGGTTGGGTGACAATAGAGATATTGTCAATGGTAAGACAAGCACATCCATTATATTCTAACATATGTGACGTTCCACATACCACCGAAAATGGCATGACAAGCACTATTCATCTAGGATAGTTTCACTGACAAATTCACTGTCTTTCATCTCATTATTCTACAATTAAGCATGGGTTCTCTCACTCTGCAAAGCGTCTTCTCGTGAGGGATTTCACCATAAACGGACCACTTTGGAGTTCATCCATCTTTACTTCTTATCAACCATGACAATACAATAATAAGTCATCTTTACATCAAACAATATTAGGTCCATTACCCAAACCTTGCTTTCTTCAATGGTTGACATTAATGACAACCAACCTTAATCAACATGAAGACCACTCATTATGAAATAATGAATAATGAGGATGATATCTGGAATGGTGGAATGTGGACATCAATCATCCTAGGGATAATAACTCTTAAGAGCTTTGGTTAGAGATCAAAAACCATATAATCTTTGAAGGATTAACTATACATTATTAGATATTTAGAAGAAGTTTTTTTAGGAACATTGATGACCTGAAGAAGATTTGACATAAATATCAAAAGAATTATTAAAAAACTAACATAAATTTAAGTAATTGGGATATAAATTTTCAATTGCTGCCAATAATACAATCAAACAATTAAAATGACTAATCGAAAAGAAATCATTCTTTAAATTGAATTTTGGTGGAGTTTCAAAGGCAATCCTGGAAAAGAATGTATATGAGGAATCTAGAATCACTTAAATAAATAATTGTTTGTTCTTAAGACATTCGAGAGCAATGATAACATGCTTATTTTTTGCGTTCGCTAGTTGTTCTATGAAATGGTTTTTTTCGCAGGAATCCAGGGATATAAATTTACACGAAACACTATTTTTTGTTGTTCATAATCCAACAAAAATGGATTCAACATGCTGAAAAACTCCCTAAAAAATAATCACTTAAATCTACGAATCTAACAATTTCTCACCGAATTTCAGACAAATATCCCCCCAAAAAATCTTCATTTCTTAGAATCTTTAACCTACAACTTTATTTTTTATTTTAGGAAAAAATGAAATTTATATATAAAAACATGCTAAAATCACTCAAATAATAAATAGGAGCAAGTGAAATCAGCCACATAGTAAATATGAGCAAGTGTTTATCGATTTAAAACAATAACAATTTTGTTAACATAGTGCACATCCATAATAAAAAGAAGATATAAAAGCATCCATTGGTGTGCAGAGCGGCTCTGCTTAAGTAAATTGAATATGCAAAAAAGTTGAGCGACTAAGTATCATGTATTTATATAGTTTAAGACTATACAAAACAAAATATTAAGTATATGATTTAGATATATCATATAGTTTAAAACTATATAAAATATTAAGTATATAATTTAGATATATTCTAATTAATAAAAAATGATTTTGTTTTTATAAAAAAAAATTAAAATTTTTGTATATATATATATTTAATTTTATAATTTTTTCAAAATTTCATTTTGAAGCAAGCTTCAAAGATATGATTTATAAGTAAAAAAAGTAAAAACAAGATTAAGATTTAGATTTATAGAGAATTGTCTTACTTTTACACTCATTCATATATATACCAACATAAATGTTGGTGCAAGTTAATGCTTAGTTGTCATTAGTTGTGTAAGCAAATCAAATTAGTTTGCAAAATTTATAATTTATATTTATGAAAGATTTTTATAACTCTGAAAAAATCATGTTCTTCTAAGAATGATATGCTACTTTGCCTTTAAAATATAATGTATATGTTGGTATTAAGATATTGGTTTGGTATCTAAATGAGAAAATTTCTTGAAACAAATTTTCACATTTGTAGATATGGTGTATACATTTCAAAATCATGCATGTGTTTTAGTTATAAAATTATATTTATAAAAGCCCACTCATTTTGGTTATAAAAATGCATGCATTATTAAATCACACACCTTATTTTTACATAAAATAATAACCATGTAAAATTTGCTCACCCTAACATGTCTTAAAAGAAAATATTTAACATGAAAACCTTGTTTTAATTGCATATGACCTATTTTATTTTTGGCCATACCGAAGGCCCCTCCACCCATCCCCTTAGCATAAAACCACCTATTTGTGCCTAGGATACTACTCAGAGTTGAAAGAAATCATAAAGAGGGCACCTATCATGGTTAGAGACCTTGTCCATAGTGCTTGAGGCCTATAAGTTTCATTTTACCCAGATTTACTTCATAAAGAACTGATTCCAATCACAATAGTCGAAGAAAGAACCAAAATAACACAAAATGTTATACCTTTATTAATGGAAGTAATGTTCACTTGCCTCTTCAAGGGGGAAACCTCGAATTGAGCAGAGGTCTGATTACAAATAACTTCACAAAACATCTCATTACATTTCTTCTACTTCTTTATATAGTACTATCTACCTCCTAGAAATATTCTAGAGAAGGAACTTTCAAGTAAGTGAAACCTTCTACTAAACCTTCTTATGTTTATTGCTTTCACACAAATACATAGGCCTTATTTACTAGAGATGACCTCCATACATAGAAATACATAGAAACTTATCTATCTATGGGTTAGGGAGATTAGGATCCTAACATGCCCAACCCCTGAAAAAGCAACATTATCCTCAAGGATGGAGATGAGGGAATTGATGAAGGATCTCTGTTAGTTCCCATGTGGCATCCAAGAACTATGTGTCTTTCCATTACATTAGGACCACTTGGATAGTGTGTTGTCGGATAAGACACTCTCTTTTGTCAAGGATGGCCTCAGGATGCAACCAAATGGAACCTTCTTCATCCAATTCAAGAAATCTGGTTTGAACAAAAAAATTAGATCTAACCATTTTATTTAAGAAAAATAAATGAAATATTGGATGGATTTTAGAGTGGTTTAGAAGTTCTAATTTGTAAGCCAATGGCTCAATATATTTAAGGACCTTATAGGGGCCATACAAATTTGGAGCAAGCTTCTGGTGGTGGTTGAATTTGTGGGAGTTCTGCTTATAAGGCTATAGATCAAGGAACACTTGATCTCATTCTTCAAAGTGACATTCAAAGTGATGTTGATCAACATATTGCTTCATCCTATTCTTAACCAAGACCAAAATATCTTTGAGAGTGTAGTGAATGTTAGCCTGAGTTATGAGAGTTTTGTCGACTTATTGTACCTTAGAGAAACTTAGTAAGTATATGTTATCAAGTATTTTAGTTGTAGTTTAGTTAACTAATTTCTGAAGCATTTTCTATCAATCCAAGGTAAGTAAACCTATGAAGTGTCATCACTATGTATGCAAAACTATCTTGGTAGTCACTTAAGATTCTTGTGAAAAAGTAAATCTATTACAAATTTAAAGCAAGAAGGTTCATAATCTGACTCAGGGACTAAGAGTTATTTTCGTGACTAAAGGGACTTATTTAACCTTCAATTGGTTGAACCGCCAGTTGAGATGCAAACATTGGTTGTAGATCTATACTCATACTCTATTTCATTCAAATAGTGTAAATTTGAGGGAGTCACCCTAAGTTATGAGTCATTGTCTAATTCTAAAATTAATGAAAAGTATAGGAAAGAAATGCTTTGCAGGGAATGATAAATTAACCTATCACACTTTTCAAATGAAATTTTCTCACTAAGATAATCCTTGTTCAAATCTAACTGTTAAATTCAGAAATTATGTGTAATTACACGAGTTACAACATTTCCTGCAATGTTAGACAATTACAGGAATTACTGTGTACAGTGGATTTCCTACAATTTGTGACAATTACTGGAATTCCTATGTGTACAAAATTTCTTGCAATTTCGGAAAGTTACACGAATTCCGTGTATGTAGGAAATCACAAAAACTGGTTTTTGATTAAAGGAGTTGCATAAATAAGAAGAATTTACAAACACAAGTTAATTCAAGTGAAATAATTGAACAAAAACGCAACACATACCGGGGGGTCCTCTTGGGATATGTTGCTCAATAAAAATCAAAAGACTAAGAAAACTCTAATGCCATGAATGGATCATAAATATTTTTATTGTATTCAATAGTTGTCCAAGATTATAGGTTACATAAATGGTTCTATAAGAGTAATATCAAAATCTTTCTTCCTTATTTACATTCTCTGACTTATGTTTTTACGGATTTAAATGGAAAAACTAAATATGCTCATAATATCATTTTGTTTCTAAATATATGCATAATATTTGGATTAGATCTCATATTGAACATGAAGGATAGGATATACCTAATTTTCCTTTGCTTTTCCTTGGTTTTCTGAGTGATCAAATCGATCCAACCTCCCCCAGCCTCAAATCCCATCTTTTGTTGGTCGCTTGGCATATGTTTGACTAGAAACGACCGCAACATGAAATCTAGGAGGATATTCTCTGAAGAAACATTTGTACAACCCAAGTCATGCACTTTTTGGGGAAAATGATTAAAGGTCAACTAAATGGGCTCATTATGCACAAAAGATAATGACCCATGTCGCAAAATTCCCTGATCTGTCCTCATTGATCCATAATTTACATGTAAGATCGTTGCCTGTTGGATGTTTCTGATTTTGACTAAAATGTTAATCATGAGTTGGAAGTGGCCATACTAGAGATGGGTATGAATTGAACAACATAAAACCATGTCAATAGGTTGAGGAACAAAACCCTAGTTCTGGAATTTCACCCAGAGTTGTGTAGATATGTCAACCTTGGAAGTCATTTGCTCTTTGACTGCGGGAAATTGTGTAAACCATCTCATTAGTAAAACCAAGCATAATTCATCTTAATTTATTACAAATAAAGGAAATAAATGATAATAAACAACTTTAACATTTGTAAGGGTATTTTGGTATATTCATGGAGGAATATGGTTAAAAATGGTGATGAATGGTGAGAGGATAATGTGAAAATGAATGACTTAACTAGCGGAAAGATGAAAAAATGGCAACCTAACATTTTCCCCACGCTTGAGCATTTTCATTTCCTCACGTAAAAGAAATAATGAACTCATAATTGATCCATTTTATCTGAATTTAATTTTGAAATTTTGTCACCCAGACTCTTGTAACCGACTTCTTGTAGCAATCTTGTCGAGCCATTATCTCTTAAACTACATTTTTTTTTCTATGAAATTTGGTGAGGTTTTTGGTATCATTGCTATGCTTCTGTTTACCAAAACTCGCAGCCAAAAGATGCATAGATTTTGAGAAAAAAGGAAAAATGGCTCAAGGTGACGGTGGCCAATTTCTTGAAAAATATAAACTAGGTTTGCTTCAAATTTGTTGTGTTTATACATCATATCTTGATACATTTATGGTCCAAATTTCACTTCTAATGGGTTCATGGTTTAGGAGATATCAAAAAATCAATTTCTACTCTATTTGTGAAAAAAAATGGCGTTCATTGTAGATTTGATCAGGACCTGAGCTAATATGTTAACCTTGGAATTTTCTATCGAAATTTTGAATGTTTGCTGCAATAATTTTTCTGTGTGAAGAAGAAAGCCTGGAAAGTGAAATTCTCCTTGGTGATTTGAATTACTGTTACAGTGAACAATATTTTTTTCTTGATTTCTTTGAATAGGAGCAACATTATTTATCAAAGTATATTGGATCATGCTGGATCAAAATGGGAAGGATATGAAAATGATTTTACATTGGTATGGTGCATGGTATTATATGTGGTAAATGAAATAGGCAGTACAAAAGAAAATGGAAATATTGGATATGATGGTTACTCATCAAACATTTCCTAAATTTTTAACACATTAAAAATATGATAACTTGATTTTACCTCAAGTTTACCTAAGTAGGATCAAGTTTGATGTGGATTGAAGATGATGATCTGATGACTTTGACTGTTGGAGCATAAGATAACTTTTGTTGCTACAAAAAATTTGAACCATACAACCCTACAAACTATAATTTTTTTCACTCAAAGGCTAGAAATTCCAACTTCAACTAGCAGTCTCCACAACCATCACAAACTAAAAAAGATGTTAGCCTGGAGAAATCTCAATCAGACTCAAATAAAAAAAATGACTTAATTTGATGTATCTGTTTCTTTTACACCCACTGAACCATCAGTAGTTGAATGAAACTTGAAGCTAATTGACTCTTTTGAACTCGAAGATTGACCTTTGACCATCAAAGTTGCTTTATTGTTTTTTGAAAAATTGGATCAAACAAGAATTCTTGTGGGGGAACTACCTCTTGGATATGGAGCTACTGGTTGTTCAAAAACTAAAGTTAATGGGTTGTAATTTACGCTAGCGAAAATATGATCAAACTTACAAACATGACTAAAACACAAATACCATAACGGTTGTAGAATGTGCATGTTGGTTGATCGAGTCTCAAAGGATGCCCAATTGGACTTAGCACACACGTTGGTGACTGTGAAATCCTCTCTTTTGGATGATGATATTTACAGGTAGTTCCAAATTTACAGTCCCCTTTTTTTTATGTAATATTTGTGTTCTGGTTTCCCATATATTTCAATAAATTATTCTTTCTATCCAATAGAAGGTTGAGCTTGTGTTGTTGGAAGTACCATAGCTACAAAACCAATAGCAAATTGCATATTTGTAGGATCCGATACACATGTAATATGCACATTCTTTCTCTTCCTGGTGCTGTACAAAATTACGATGAAGATGACATTTGCATTTTTATTTGAAAGAAATTCTAGAAAGGCTGAAAACTTATCTCATGAAGCTCACGAAATTCTTGTAATTATGCCTGAAATTCTTGTAATTGATAGAAACTAAAGGAAATTTTGGTAATTACTCTTGAAATTCCTATAATGTTGAAGGTATTAGCACTGAGAATCACCCTCCGGCTGCAAAAGGATAAGCCCAGTACCCATCAAAAAGTAAAATAGATTAAAATGGTTTGCGTAGGTCGATCAACAAGACTGCAAAGAAAGGAAAGGATAATAGAGGTTGTTGCAGATCAGTTTAGGTCCATTGGGTTATGGAGTCATAAGTATCGTAAATAATGAAGGAATTTAAACTTCCTATAAGAGAAAAGGATTTATGTGGTGATGAGGAGAAAGAAGACATAAAATCTTTGAGTGATGAACCATGAAAAATGGGCAAGATGACAACAGATCCTCTACCACCTTAGGAATCCATAGATCAGAGAGATTCTACATCCAGAAAAGAAGAAAACAAAAAATTTCTGATGAACCATGAAAGATGGGCAAGATGAAAGCATATCCTCTACCACCTTAGGAATCCATATATCAGAGAGATTACATCCAGACAAGAAAAACAAAACAACATGTAAAATAAGAAGACAAACTGATAAAAACGATTCAAAGGAATCTTCAATAACATAATATTTACAATCTAAGCCCCCAGGAATAAAAACTCTCTCGGATATCTAGCCTCTAAAAACACCCCCCCATTTAAAAATATTAAACTGATCTATTTATAATCAAGTCAGTCTACAAATGCCAGGAGTGTGACCTGGCCATCACATTCAAAGATTTCGTCTGCGCATCCTTCTGTCAAACTGTGTGTGTGTTCTCCTGTCATACACAAGCTTAGACCAGTATGGGTCTGCAAGAAGAAACCTTCCATCGTGGTACCTCGGGATGAAAACTCTGTCTCCTCAGCCATAGCTTCCATGCCTTCTATTTATGGACTGAGTTGAGGTTTCAGCTACCAGTCCCTTTCCATTAACTAAATCCTCCTTGGGATCGGAGCACGACTTAACGCCTAGGGGACGGCCACGTGTTGTTGTCATATTTGACGTTATATAAGCACGTGATTGGGGGGGCGTCAAAGGCAGTTTGGATCCACACTGCTTTTGATCCCGCAACTCACCACCTTCCTCCACGTAGCTCTTTCGCTATACCATGGTTTCAATTGCGGGACTGCTCAAGAATTTTATCATTTGAGCATGTTGCGGGACTACTCAAGAGTTTTATCATTCGAGCATGTTGCATCCCTGCAATGAAACGTGGCCATTGATCTGGTCATGATCTGTGATTTGGGAAAGCCCTACTGTTTCTGCCACACACCACTCTCGGATGGACCCTTCTCCCTGCTGCAAAGATCAACGGTTCACATTCACTTTGGGAGTTCGAGCTTCGAGAGATTTCTTCTGTAAATTCCTGAAGTGTGATATCCAGTGATGTGTGGCCTCTTGATTTGGATGACCGAGATTCACTTCGGGAGTTTGGGCTTCGAGACTTTTTCTTCTTCTTGCTTGCGTAATCCTCCGAAGTATTGAATTCTCGAAGTGAGAGATCTGGTGATTCATGGCCTCTTGATTTGGATGACCGAGATTCACTTCGTGAGTTTGGGCTTCAGGCCTTTTTCTTCTGCTTTCTAGCGCAATCCTATGAAGTGACGAATTTACGAAGTGTGAGATCTGTTGACACGTGTCCTCAACCTTCAATGGCTTAGATTTACTTCGGGACTTCGGGACGTTTGGATGGAAATCTCCCGAAGCAAATTTCTCCTCATTGACTTGGCAACCTCTTGTTAACTTCGGGACTTCGGGCCTTCAGGTGATACTATTGAAAATATCAACGACTATTTTTTATTTGATATCAACAGTCCACAATTACTTTGGGAGTTTGGGCTTCGGGCCTTTGAGAGTCCTTTACTCACTCAAATTCTGCTTTCTTTCTCCTAGAGTACGAGATCGTCTGACATGTGTCCCCTGCTGAAATATCAACGACCATGAGCGATTGTGGGTGCACGACTAGCATATACTTTAATTTCCTTTCCGATCCCCGCAATGCAAAGATGCTCATTCATGGCGGGATCAATATGCACCATTGATCTGTTGATATAGCAAGATCAATGATCCTGAGCGATTGTGGGCTCAAAACTTGAAGAAACTTTAATTTGCATCCTGATCCCCACAATGCCTTCCCACCATCGATTTCTCTCTGATGAGATATGATGGTCGTGACTTAATCTTTCTGATTTGACGACTGATCTTTCTCTCACTCAGATATTGCGGCTGAAAGTTGAATCCGTTCACCTTCTAGTATTTCGAACCCGAAATGGACTTCTTTTGAATGATGTGCTTGGACTCTTCTTGTGAAGACCATGGACTTGGACGTCATGCTTCCCTTGACAACCATATGTGATAACAAAAGGATTACAAGAAATTGATGTTTCTCTGCCTCGCTTGAAGGTCTGGAAAGTATTGTTGCTCTGCCTCACTTGAAGGTATGGAAACTATTTCTTCTCTACCTCCCTTTAAGGTCTGGAAGCTATTTCTTCTCTCCCCCACATCAATATCTTTGCATGTCCTCATGCAAATGAAGTAAGGAAGCTGATATATACATGGATACTCTTTAACGATTCTTGAGGGATGAGTACACTTTGTGAAAGCTTGAGCTGACATTTGAGAGTGAGGCTTGGTGAAGTTGAAATCATATAAGAGAGAGCTTAGGATCTAAAAATTATGTATACTTGAAACCAAAGGAATTCCAATTCTAAAAAGTGTACCTTAATGAATATCAGGATACGAGAGGCCAACTGTTTTTGTAGTGATTGTGCCAAGACTTGTTGAAATATGGAGTGATGTTGCAAACTAATGACTAATTGAAACTAAACTTCAATATAATCCGTGTTTTCTTGATTTCATGTAGTATTCATGTCATGAATTTATTTAGAAAATTGATCATCATATTATGAGTACACAAGGGATCTCATGACAAGCATCCAAGAAACTCTTCAATTTTTGGTTCTTGTATCTGCTCCTCATTTGAGATTATCCTGATGACTCTATGTTTTGCCCATTTTTGCTTTGTCCAAATCTCTTTTTGCACACGAATATTGTACACGTTTTACTTCTATTAGTTATTTTTGAAGGTATTAATAGGTTTCTTCCATCTATTTGCTATGGATCAACATAAGGTATGTGTAGTCGTTATGTTTGATGATTTTATGATGGTTTATATTTAATTAAGTGAGTGCAATATATTAACACTTGTCGTATGTTTGAAACAGGTCAAAAATGTGATCCAACCCTTGATCCGACCCTCGATCCGGTCCTCGGAGCGCAGTGCAGTTCTGGGTTGGTATATCGACGGGCTCTTCTTGGAGAATACGAAACATGGGTTTTGTACCTGTTCGAACCCTCTAGATATGGAACTCATTACTTTGATTTGAACAATTGTGTTCGACCTCTATTTTGAGCGCATGAGTTGTTAATAAGATACTGTCTATTATTAAGTTTTAATGATTTTCTATTGTAGGAGAGCGTCGACCCTTTTAGTGGTGGAAATCTCAGCAATGTCTAAAAAATCTGTAAATACTAGAACTCTCTTTGAGACCAAGGACAAATGATGATAATATAGATACTATCTTGAATTTACCTTTGTAAATCAATTCTGGTGTTTATACAAGTGATGCGTTGAGATTGTGACTGTCTATTGAGCTGGAGTAGTACCACGACTAGGCCCACCGGTAGTCTGTGTGTCTTATTTCCTTCATACTTCTAACCTCTCTTTTGCAGGAACTGTTCTAATTTCCTTCTCATAGTCATTTCTTATTAATTCCTCTTTATATCTTATTTCCTTATAATTGTTCTAATCTCTCTTTGCTGTTATAATCCCTCTTCTACATAATTCCTTTGTGCATCTCAACTGTGTGAATCACTCTTTTCTGATTGTACATATCACTACATTTATTCAATTTAATTATTTACACTATGTTATAAACATGAATCTTCTCTGTGATTAAAATAGATTAAATTAACCTCTAAAGAGTTGTATAATTATTATTCTCCTTGTCTAAAGTACAATATCATAGATATCTTTGATTTAATGTATAATAGCATAATTTCATTACGGTATTTCTTGTTCAAGTACAATAGTGTAGTTTCTAATTTTGAGAGTAGCTCATAGGCTTAATAAATTTCATGTTTTATGTTGAATCTATAGTATTTCTTTAATTGAAGAAAGAAGTGATAGGAATGTACAATCAGTTAGTTTCCTTTCTATCTTGACACATATTGTGTTACAACTCAGAGTTTACTTAATCTCTTTATTATCTGAGTGTTTTTATGACATTATATTAGATTAGGCTAGACTAGGATAGATTAGAGCTCTATACCTGCACATACAGTGCTAGCACCTCAAAGCTTATGAGCGCCGAGTTGACAATTTAATGTCGAAATAGATAGCATATATTTCACTCAACAGTTTTGGTGCCATTTCTGGGGAGGTGCTAAATGGATTAGAACTTAGGTAGGTTTCCTTTAATTACACAAAAAGAGGGAGGAAAAACTTTAAGATGAGAGGTAAGAACCTGTGCATCCATTTTAATGCGTTGCTCCAAAGCCCTGTTGTTCCCTTTCCGCAAGAGTGTTTACTTTTTCTGCAAGTTTTTTTTTTTTATTAACGTGTTTAATTTCTTGAAATTTACTTTCCTGCAAGTGTGTTTATTTTCCTGCAAAGTGTGTTTACTTTCCCACAATTTATTTTTCCTACCAGTGTGCTTATTTTATTGCAAGTGTGCTTTCTTTTCTTTCTTTTAGGAAAGTATTATTTCTTTCATGCAAGTGTGCTTCCCTTTCACAAAGTGTTTTTATTTTTCCTTCGAGTGTGTTTACTTTCATACATGTGTGAGTTTGATTTCGTTCCTACAATCGTATTTTATTTTATGCTTTTATTTCTTTCTTGCAAGTGTGATTTATTTTATGCAAGCATGGTGTGTTTGGTTTGCGCAAATCTGCTTTAAGTATGTGTTTCATTTTTTAGGTAGTTGCGATTAAAATCTTAAAAAATATATAATAATAAAAAAAATTGGTTTTGTAAGAACCCCAGACACTAATCCATGTGTGAGGCAGGACCCATCAACCAACATAATGGATTCGAAGGTGAACATTAGTTTGGGAGAACTCTCTAAAATCCTAGCAACAACTGGGATTTCTTCTTTTCAGGAAGAACACATCTTGACAATAGTCAAGAACTTATCCACCTCTTCGGAAGTGATAAAAGAACCAAATTCCCATGAGCTACAAAAAGATTCTCTTTTCCAAAATACAAAAGGAGCTGAAAAATTGGAGACTACATCTGATGGAGAGAAACCATTAAGACCTGAAATTGAGGAGTTCTGTAGTGTCCCCAAGGCCGAGCCTCGTTACAGATCATGATATATGCAATGAATTGTAAATGTGCTCTATAGGCTGGTGAGCCAAGTTTTGTATAAGCTGGAAGGCTTATGTGTTTGTTAGGCCAGGAAGCCTAAGTGTTTGAGGGCCAGGAGTCTGCTGTTGTACTTGTATGTATGCAGAATAATCAATAAAATATAAACACCGCCGGGTGCAGACTGACCACGATGAATGAGTGAAGGGGGACTGAGCGTCCACAGAGTGGGCAAGGAACTAGGGGCTGGAAGGTGGGAAAGGGGCTGAGTGTTGAGCCTAGGGGCTTAGGCCTGGAATAATATTTTAATATTATTTCCTAAAAATCCATGTGCATATTATTTTATCCTAAGTTCCTAGCAAAAAGGAAAGGCGTGTACAGGGAGGCATGCGGATGGAATGCATGCAGTTCCCAGGGTGACAAATGTCCACCCTGACGCATGCAAATAAAACAGAAAGGAACAACCGTGGGGGGAAGAAGAAATCCCTCGCATTCCATTCGACCCTACTGCCCAGAGCAGGAGCCGTATGAGCCAGTCTGCAAGAGACCTCGTGTATGTCTGTTACAGAGAGGAAGCATGTGTTGAGTGCTGAAGAATGCGTGTTTACCCTTGTTCAGAGCTGTGGAGTCTGTTTGGGAGAGAAAACTAGTGTGTGTGTTCCCTGAACGAAATGTCCATGTCAATTTCGGGGAAGAGTCTTTGTTTGCCCAAGAAAAGCTGAGCGAGCTTGTGCGTGGAGCCCTATTATGAAATCTTGACCATGAGAACATCCTGTGACTGCTAAACCGGTTCTTGGGAAGCTTGTGTCCATTTTCCCTGTGTTTGTTGTGGCACGCAGTTCTGGATTGCGTGAGGCTTGTTGGCCTGTGAGAGACTCCCTTCAGGTGAGAGAGTGTGCAGAGGAAGGAGAGAGCTCTTGGAAGGAACCCTGTAGCTACCACAGAACCCGAAGACTTCCGGTCCGGTCTGTTCCTATAACCCAAGGTAAGGTAGACTGGCAGCCGAAGGACTGTCCAGGAGACAGAGAAGGTGCACTCTCCTGGGGTGGAACAGGCATGTGGGGAATGAGGGTCTGTGGGAAGTGAGCGTGGGAGATTCCTGGGAGAGCATTCTTCCTGGTGGTTGTGTGTGACTGAATTCCCTGTAACCTCAGCCTGAGTCTAGATTCCTTGCCCTGGGGTGGAGCTCAGTCCTAGCTCGGGGGTGACCCACTGTTGAGTTGAGGAGCAGTGCGGTCTATGGCTGGGAGGTTCGTGGAAGGCCTGCATTTGGTTGGTGGATTTCTCCACTGTCACAAGATAAGTGTTTAATTATATTGTTACCACATTTTATCATGACTGTACTAGATCTGTTATCATGTTTTCCATTGTGTAAATGAATTACTGTTGAAATCTATGGATTGTCTAATTATAACAGTAACTATATGTTTATTCTAAGAATTAAAATGTATCTCTTTGCTATTACGCATGTGATTATACAATTCTGTATGTTTTATGTAAAATTCCATGTACAGATTGGTTAGCGAGAGGTTTGAAAGCCTCGGTAGTGAAAAGTGACACTACAATTTGGTATCAGAGCCAAGGTTTCGACACTGAGCCTAGATGGGCCAGTGGAGTGTTCTTTGGATCGAGAATGCGAAGGGAAATTGAGTCGGGAGGACCAATTTCGGACCCTGGTTTGCTCCGAAGCGTCAAGGAGACACTTGACGAGTTTTTATTAAGAACTCAGGAAGTATAGCGGTGCTATGAAACTGCAGGCTGGTGTGGTCTATGGCCACAGGGAGATAGGTCTCTACACCGATGGTGTTAGAACCTTAAGATCCGTTCAGAAGGGAAGGCGAACCCTCGTGACCATCGGATTTGGAAAACTGTGCGTAGGAATTAAAATTCCTTTTTGAAATGCATAGGAATGTGGGAAGATCGCGATATGTGAAATTTCGAGTTGGTTAGGAACCGTCTGAACCGTTAGATCTCGGCCAAAAACCCGTCAGTCGTAGGATCTGTTGGAAGATGTCCGAAGGTTAAACCTCCAAGACTAGGGGCGAAAGATCCAAAATAGATCTAGACCGTCCGTAAAACGGAGGACACATGTCGTGAGATTTTCCATTCCAGAAAATCGAAAATCGTGATATCGGAGTCATCAGGAAAAATCCTGACAAGGGAGTCATCTATCAGTATTTGGGTCATCGGGATATCGGGAATTGCAGGGACAAGAAGTCCATGCATTGTGAAACTCCGAACCCCGAAACCCTGACGAGAGGTTTGACTACGGTCATGGGGTAGAGGTCACGTGGACCAGGAGCTAAGGCCGAAGGGCTAACGTGTGAAGGACGCGTCGGGATTCGGAGAATCATGAATCCTGAGGACATGTGCTTTTGGACATTGGGAAGTCCGAAACCCCGATAAGAGTAAAAGATGGTGGTCGTATGAGAGGCGGTCACATGGACCTCGGCATAGACGGGGGGCTAAGGCAAAGGTGCATCGGTAAATCGGGGATCAGGAGTTTGTGAGGACAGGAACTCATGTCGTCGGGGATCACGAAACCCCGACACTCAAAGCTTCAATCGGGAGATGTGCCATGTAGACACATGAAGAGTACCACGTGCCAGCGAGTGGGAATACAAGACAAGAGTGGTGGGACCCTAATGACGTCACCGAAGGTGACGAGGATCCTTCGAAACACACCACGTACCACTACGGTTGAGGGCGACAACTGTGCTGTAGACCCGTAGAATAAGGTAAACCAGAATTTCGGAAGTCGGGGGTGGGGAAGGAGAGTGAAACGGGATTTCTCCAGTACTGAAACTCTGAAACCCTGAAACTTGAAGCCCTGAAATGCTGAGAAGATGGAAGTTCCGAAAACCCAAAGTCCTGGGTACCGAAACTCAAGGTCCCAAAAGTCCTGAAATATCAGAAATTGAAGTTTTGGACACCCGAAAAAACATAGAGCTGAACAGAGCTTAGACAATTCGTGAAATTGAAACACTTTATTAAACATCGATGGTTATGAAATATGACAAATTGTCAAGAAAATGAAGGCTCGAAAAATTCGATCCGTCTACGTGTTATATTGCAGAAGACTGACGAGTGCCAGAACTGTTTGGAAATTGCCTCAAACGCAAAGAAATGGGAGAGATACATAATACTTCCAGTTCAAGAAACTTGTTTAAAATGAAATGTCTTTTATTTTGTCTGAACTGGTTTATAAATATTGTGGATTGTTCGTGAAGGTTTAATGGCCTGACAAATTTCAAATTTAATTGCACAGAGTGCGTGTGCAGAGTTCAATGAAGGCCGGAACCCTAGTTAATCAACGCCGAGTATGGAGTGGGGAAAAGTGCAGTTTACCCCTGAAATAGAAGATGAATGGGAAGGAAAGGATGTTAACCTGGGATTCGAAGGATCGATCTCTAATGGGCATGGAAAAGAGATGGATAAGGAAGGACATATGATGAAAATCATTGAAGGGCTGCAAAGAGAGGCCAAGGAGCGTCGAGCTGATAGCCAAAAGCTCATGAAATTCAGGGATCGGCAAGGGGAATTAAACTTAAAATTCTTGAAGAGCCTGGAAAGAATAGAAAAGAAACTTGAGAAGGGAAGAGACTCAGGTACGACAGAGAGTCGCAGAAATCATGGGAGAAGAAGTAGATCGAGGAGTGGTAGCCGACATCACAGTCACTCCCAAAAACATTCGGACAGGGAGACACACAGCAGTTCGAGCCCATCCCCTACCAGAAAACATCAAAAATTTGGAAGGGAGGAATTGAAAGGAGAGATGAATAAAATTAAACCTCCAACATTTGATGGAGAACATAAGAAGGAGGAAGATGCCGAGACATGGTTGTTGGGCATGAAGAAATACTTCCAACTACAAAATTATTCTCCTCGTGCAGAAGGTAGAATTGCAATGTACCAGCTGAAAGGAAAATCGTCCATGTGGTGGGATCAGTTTGTGCAAGTGCAGCACATCAGAGAGAAAGAGGTCATGTGGAAGGATTTTAAGAGGTATTTCGAGAAGAAATACCTGACTAAAAGATACTATGACAGAAAGATGAAGGAGTTCTTCGAACTCAAGCTAGGCAACATGACCATTGATGAGTATGAACGAAGCTTTCTGGAACTACTGAGGTATGTTCCATTCATCAAAGACGAGGCTGTCAAAATTTAGAGGTATTTGAGTGGACTGCCACCTTCCATTGGTGACAAGATTCAATATGATGATCCTAAGACCATGGAAGAAACCATAAGAAGGGCGAAATTCCTATACGAACAACAAAGAGAAAATCCTAACCTTCGGAAGGCACGGGATGACCAGAAGAGGTTTAAGAAAGAACAGAGGCAGAAGGGAAGCAAGCCTTCCTTTTTCAGAAACAGTCCTTGGGGACAGTCATCTTTTAAAGAGCCCAGGAAAGTTGAAGGGAGTGAACAGATGCCAAGGCCTCCACCCATGGAGTGTTGGGGCTGTAAAGGGAATCATAGGTACAGAGACTGCCCCCACAGAAAAGATAAAGCAAGAACTTTCCATACTGTTCAGCAAGCTGAAACAGTGGAGGATATGGGAAGCAGAATGCCAAGGATCTACGCAGCCCTAGACAATAAGCAAGTAGAATTTCAATCGCACATGATTGAAGTGGAAGGTATGATCAACAACCGACCACTTGTTATTTTGATTGATTTAGGG
>ML785699.1:576074-591862 GCA_009831015.1 Picea engelmannii | reverse complement strand
ATGTTAGTTTAGCTTAAAGTCTAATGCAGCCTCATTTTACATTTTATTTTTAATAAAAGAACTATGAGATACATGTGCCTATGACTTGATCTCATTGATCTCGTCAAAACTAGAGGCTACTAGTACAATCCATCCAAATCTCTGAGTGGGTGAGTAGAGTATTTTTATAAAATAGTAGCAAGAAGGTCTACCTAACGGTTAAGCCATGGACACACCAATTTAATTTCAATGGAAGAAGATGAGTAGTAACTATAGATATATTTTTGTTATTTTCCAATGGTTCCTTCCACTACACATTAAAATGATCAATTGTGTCATATCTTCGGATTGGTTACACTCACTTAAGTATCCCTTACATCAGGACAATATGTAAAGGTACTATATATATAAAAGAAAATCATCCTCCAACCCATATACCATCCCAGTCCATAAAAAGGTTTTCAGAGCTGCCTCCCCATCTTCTTGCAAAAAGCAACATTCATATACAAATTTTAAAGGTGAGGGTAAGGACTAGTATCTGATAAAAAGGGTGTAAGAGGCTAACCCGCCGGGATACTGAACAAGTCTGCTGGCAGCGGGTACCGGCCTATGGTATGACTAGGTAAACCCATCGGAGTACTGAACATGCTTGTTGGCAGTGGGGCATTCTACCTGGCGAGGATGATGACTTAAAAATAATAAATAATAAGTATTTGATTTTAAAACTTGTCTTGATGTATGGCACTACTTGTGGGTATGACTGAAAGGGAGTATGAATGGTTAAGTAAAAGTAAATGAACTCCATTCAGTTTCCATTGGGGGCTAACCCGAAGATGATCTTAAGACCCTCTTGTCTAATTCTTCCTAACTTTATGTAAGATGTTTTATCTTACAGGTGGGGCCTTTCTCTTAACCGTTTTGCTAGGATCACATGTGAAATTTACCTATACACTCGGAAGCCATAAATCTTATGATATTGGAAGTATTGATTGGTTTCCTATATGTTTGATTGAGAAATGTTACAATGCTTAGATGGGGGGGAAGGGATAAACATTGTTCATTCATTTAGAAAGTCTATGTGAAAGGGCCATATAGTTTATTTCATAAAGAGACACATTATGAAACTGCTTTCTACACAATATTACAGGTTTTCATGTCATCAATTGTTAATACTTGCACATTAACTATTTAACTATATATTATTAGAATAATTTTATGATGACGAACTTGTTTCTTCCATCATAGTTTCAGTTTATGATGAAAAGGAGGACTGATTAAGGTATTTTATTTTTTGTTGCAGTTACATGACAAAGGAAACCGGGATGAATACTTCATTCCATCCTCTCATCCACCTTGGCAGACAAGAGCCTTAAAATCCAATGACTTTGGCAATTACATGCTTACTGCTCACTATTGTGTAATTTTCAAACCAGATGGAGTGTCAGATGGAGTGTCGGATGGAGTGTCGGATGGAGTGCTAGATGAGGTACTATAACAAATATTGTAACCTGTAAGGGTGATTTACAACACTTTAGGTAAATATCAACTAGATCCAACATGGTTTAACATATAAATTGTGATCATATGGTTTAAATATAGTTTAACACATACAACTTACTTATGCATGATAACTATTTTGATCATAATGTCTAAGTCTTTGACTTGGATATTGCTCAAATCATTTCAAGCATCATCAGGTTCCACGACAGAGTTACAATCATTTTTTTAAAATCAGAATATCAAAACATTTCTGGGGCTAAAGGATATTCAAAAGGGGTGGATTAAATATGAATTAATTAATCCTATGATCGTTATCACTAGACTAATTACTTGCAAGGGTAAGTATTCCACCTTCAAAGGCTGCCATTTTCGCCTCTTGGCTCACTTTTAGTTTGGTAAACCTCTTAATTTTCCATTTTATTTTCTAAAGAGTCTTGGTAAAATGTCCTCCTAGGTTTGAAAAAATGTGACAAACCCTCACCATATCCTATTTCATCACGATCTTTTCAAACTACTAGTTATCTCATAATTAAGGAAACATGGCAGAACCTGGGAAGATTTCCTTTATCAGTTTTTGAACCCCCATTTGATAGTTAAAATGGCCAAGAAGTGAATTGATCCTGGGACTACTAATCCATCTAACCCTCATTCTCATAAGAATCCAAAACCTCAAGTTAATTCTATTCCCTCATCTGCTAAGAAATCCAAGAAACCTATCGTTGATACTCAGTTATCTACAACTCCCATTGGCTCTAAACATAAGAAACTGTAAAACTCTTTTCTCCATGATTTTCCTCCAATTCCTACAAGGAGGTGAGGTACTAATAGATTCAAAGGGAAATCATTTCGTAGGAGAAATCAAAGTATGATTGGCAAGTCCAATACAAATCCTCTAATTACCTTAGACCCTATTCTATTGTCCTCTGATCATGAGATCCCTCACAAGAAGCTTAAAGAAGACTCTACATGAGAATCTAAGCCTGCCAAAGAAACCAAGTATGAACCTGTCACGCCTAGTCTTCCTCAAAAGGCCACTGTTACACCTTCTTCTCAAATTCCTAAAGATTCTACCAAATGTGACATGTCTTCCAAATCCACTGATAAGCCTAAGACTTCTCCTATTGAACAATATGATGAGTCCCCAACCATTGAATAGTTGCAAAAAGAAAATGCTCAGCTAATCCAACGTCTTGTAGAGAATGAAACATTGGATTGTCATTTACACCATGTCAACATTGTCCTACAAGAAATGGTAAATTATCTACAACATTTGGTTGATCAAATGACTACTACCAATCAGAGTCTAAGAATGCAGTTGAAGCATCGAAAGAGGCCTAAACAAAAGTCTCCAGGACATGAGGGAGAATCCTCTAAAGCTTAATATATATCCTCCCTCACACGTATAGTTATGTTTTGGAGATCTATTTTTCATCGCATAGGGACCTGCAAACTCTTAGGCATGGGAGAAATGATGACTTTGTGTTTTTCCCATTTTTCCTTTGTCCAATTCTCTTTCACATGAATATTATACAGTTTATACTTCTATTAGCCATTTTTGAAGGTATTAACAGGTTTCTTCCATCGATTTTCTATGGATCAACATAAGGTATTGTAGTCCTTATTTTTGATGATTTTATGATATTTTATCTTTAATTGAGTGAGTGCAATCTATTAACACTTGTCATTTGTTTGAAACAGGTCGAAAATGCGATCCAACCCTTGATCCGACCCTCGATATGGTCCTTAGAGTGCAGTGCAGTTGTGGGTTGGTATATCGGCGAGCTCTTCTTGGCGAATACAAAACATGGCTTTTGTACCTGTTTGAACCCTCCAACTATTGAACTCATTACTTTGATTTGAACAATTGTGTTCGACCTCTATTTTGAGCACATGATTTTTTAAGAAGATGTTGTATGTTATTAAGTTTTAATGATTTTCTGTTGTAGGAGAGCGTCGACCCTTTTAGTGGTCGACCTCTCAGGTATGTCTAAAAACTTTATAAATACTAGAACTCTCTTTGTGACCAAGGACGAATGATGATAATATAACTACTATCTTGAATTTACCTTTGTACATCAATTTTGGTGTTAATACAAGTGATGCAATGAGATTGTGTCTATTTATTGAGTTGGAGTAGTACCACGACTACCTGGGGGGCCCATTAGTAGTCTGTGTGTCTTATTTCCTTCATACTAATAACCTCTCTTTTGCAGGAACTATTCTAATTTCCTTCTCACAGTCATTTATTATTAATTCCTTTGTATATATTATTTCCTTATAATTGTTCTAATCTCTCTTTGTTGTTATAATCCCTCTTTTTAATAATTCCTTTGTGCATCTCAGCTGTGTGAATCACTCTTTTCTGATTGTACATCTCATTGTATTTATTCACTTTAACTATTTACACTATGTTATCAACATGAATATTCTCTGTAATTAAAATGGATTAAATTAACTTTTGCAGAGATGTATAATTATTATTCTCCTTGTCTGAAGTACAATAGCATAGATATCTTTGATTTAAAGTACAATAGCATAATTTCATTATGGTATTTCTTGTTCAAGTACAATAGTGTAGTTTCTGATTTTAAGAGTATCTCATAGGATTAATTGGGGTCGTTTTGAGGCCCTAAATGACACTTATTCAATGTGGCAATGCCCTCTCAATGATTTTTGGCATTTATTGTTCCATTTAAAATGTTTACTCCTTGGATAGACCTTTTTGACAAGGTATCAAGCACCAAAAACATAGATTGTATGAAAAAGTTACATCGTAGGGAAGTTTACGTATCAACTACCCCCAACAGGGTCCACAAACCTTTTGGCGTTTTATCTTCTGGGGTTAGGGTTTTGGATGTTTAGGGTTTTTCTCATTTATGATTTATGTTAAAAAGGCCTTGGGATCCTCATTATAATCATCTTCTGGTGAATGTGTGTAGTCGTCACATCTCTTCTCAAAGATAAGCTACCACCATTCTAGCAAGTTCTTTCACTCTGTATTTTTCTTTACAATCTCTGCATATTTCAGTCTTTAATAGAAATTGAGTATGGTTGTATCTTTTTGTTTCTGTCTTATTTTTTTGTTTCACTTCATTCCATCATAAATATGGATCAGTGGTATGAGAGCGATCGTCTCTTTTTTGATTTATCTATGAATGTCCCCAACGAGGTCAAGGTGTCAGGAATTTGTGACTCGAACTGGTCAAACCTTTGGAATATCATCCTTGCTGAACCCGAAGACTACTCATGGAAGAGGAACAGAGAGATGAGGGAGAAAGAGATCATATTAAAGTGTTTCTCGCAAATTCCTTGTGAAACAAAGGAACGAGATGATGGATCAATTTTCCCAAATCCTTTGGTGGTTGCCGAAAAAAACAGAGGCATCTTTATCAAGCGACCACTTTGGAGGTGCCTCCCCCTTGAAGGTACACATTAATTTTGATATTCCCACATTTGAAGGTCAGATAGATGCAAATGCTTTGGAAAAATGGCTAAATATACTATAATGTTATTTCTCTGTCCACAATTTTTCCAATTAGGAAAATATCACCTTTGTGCTCAAGGTGGTCCCCCATGTCAAACATTGGTGGGATACTTACTGTGAGAAAAAATCCATAGATGAGTCATGAATATTTGGGGCTAAGCCCACTTGGGACTCTTTTATGGATGGCATAAAGGAAAAATATTACCTTGTTGGAAATGACAATAACCTGTACATGAGATGGACTAGACTCCATTAGGAGAGGGACCAAACAATGTCAGAGTTCAAAATACCTTCCATACCTTGTGCACCAAGATGGGTATCAGAGACTCCAAGTGGAATTTGGTTCTAAAATACCATGGGGCCCTACACATGTACATCCAAACAAAAATGGAGTTTTTGAACATCTCTTTGCTGGGAGCCGCTTATTGATATGATATCAAAATTGAGAAAACATTTAAGTAGAGGAATAAGTGGGAGTTTGGATCTATGAACATGTCATAGAAATAGATGGGAAAATTCAGCCCCAACACAAAGAACAAAGGATAAATAAAGAATGGAAAACCATAGAACAACTAGTCTAAGCCAAAAACAAAGAAGGGTAATGTGAAGACAAAGAAAGACACTAGGAAGTGGTGTGAATTCCATAAATCCCTTGGCGCAACACTGATGAATGTCAATCGAAGCAATCATTAGCGGTCAAGATGAAAGACTCAGAGTTAGATCCATGCTCTGAATTTTATTCAGAGCCAGAAAATGTGAAGCAAATCATTGATGCAGAACCCAATGCCATAGTCGCTACCAACAAGATCCATCCAAACAAACCATAAGAACTGGAGGAAGGTGAACACTTGTTGGGACAGGGGCAAGCCTAGGGTTCAATTCTAACAACACACCAACAAACCCTAACTACTAGCCCTTACGGAAACACCTGCAAAGCAGTGGAAGTCTCACCCGAAGTAGAAATAGGGGGGTTGTAGGACACAGGTGTCTACAACCAGAGGAAGTGCAAGAAGATTCCAAAACAACAACGCAAAATAAGCTAGAGATTCTTAACAGTATTATGCTTAACTTCGTGAAGTAAGTTATATATTCAATAGAAAAAATAACAGTGCAATAACAATTTAAAACATAACAATTAACAAAGTATCAACCACATAGAACAAAAAGATTTTATGTGGTTCACCCTCTCCCTAGGGATACGTCCAAAGAATTGTGTTTATTGATAGAATAGATGAAAATATACAATTCTATCTGTGCACTCAGCTGCAGATCCTTCTCTCTCTCCTCTTTATCACCTAACCCTACGCACCCAGCTGCAGAGTCAATCTTCGCACCCAGCTGAAGATCCAAAATAAAATAATGTCCTAAAACATAACACTCTTACATCTCAACTCTACTCTCACACACACTTTCTCAACTCTTCTAGACCTCTATTTATACATTCTATGACTCTTAGAAAACCCTATACCGAAGCCTAGGTGCCAAAACCCTAGATCCACATTGCCAAAACCCTAGGTCCTCATTTTAAGGACTTCGCCAACCTGTTCTTCCTTCTTTTCCCCATGGTGCTCCAAAGTACCCATTATTTTCTTCTTCCGCTTGCTGACTTGTCCATGATCTATCTTCTTTGCTACTTTTCCTTCCTTGATCTTCTCTTTCAATGATTTTCTTTCCTTTACTTTGTTCCTTCTTTTATGCTTCTTTAACCACTTTGTCCCTTCCTCAGTTTGTGTGCCTTCCATGCACTTCATACTTTGTCTTTCTTCTTCCTTAACCTTTTCTTTCTTTCTTAATACATGACCAAGAGACAACATGATCCCAACACTCACATGTGACTCATCTCGAGTCACTGCAGGGTTGAGCCCTTTGTATTAATTCAACTGCAGATGATGTGGAGCAGCGTGTGCTTTCTTCTCTTTCCCTCCCTATCATGTGCATACTATATTTTCTATTTCTGGCACCCAATTTCAACTGCACCTCATACCTAGACGCTTCTTCCTTTGCTTTTATTAAGAGTTGTGAGGAAGTTGGTTGTCACAATACAGCTTCAATGGTCTCCCATTTACTAAACCATCCTTCCATTCTCCATTAAGAGTCTTCAACTATGCAACTCCACCTTTTGTAATATAGAAAACCTCGAATGTCCCAAGCCAATGTGTCCTAAAATTTCTTGGATGCTTCATGAACTTGCTGTCATATACAAGTACCAAATCTCCTTGTTTAAATGATTTCTTCTTGATATGTCTGTCATGGTAAGCCTTTTCTCATTCTTTGTGTACCTGCTGATGAAATCCTGCAATGAACCTGTCTTCCTCTAGATCCATCAACTGCGCAAGCCTCTCTTGAACAACATCGGTGTCATCCATACCTGTGAATGTTGCAATTCTTAAACTAGGAACTAAATATTCCATAGGTACCACTGCTTCCTGGCCATAAACTAACTTGAAGGGAGTCTGCATTGTTAATTTTTTACAAGTATTTCAATAAGCCCATAACACTGTTGGAATTCTCAAATCCCAATCATCTCTGTTAACACTGCAAATCTTAGTCAATTTTGTCTCCAAAATCTTATTGAAATCTTCGACTATACCATTCGCCTATGGGTGATATGGTATGCTCTTCTAATGGTGAACTTTGAACTCCTGAGTCAAGGATTCAATAGTTTTGTTAATGAAGTGTGTGCCTTGATCACTCATAAGGATCTTCATACATCCAAATCTGGTTAGGATATAATCAAAGATGAACAATGCAGCTGTAGTTGCACTACAGTCTTTAATTACTCTTGCTTCTGCCCATTTGGTCAAATACTCTATAGTAGTGATGATATATCGAGCTCCTGTGCACTTTCCTGGTGGGTTGATAGGTCCCACAAAGTCAATAGCCCATTTATCAAATTCCTGTAAAGTTAACTAAGGTGCTAAAGGAATCTCATCCCTTCAAAAAGGCTTCCCTACTCTTTGACATACATCGCAGGCTCTGTAGTATTCCTTAGCATCCTTATGTAAGGTGGGCCAACATAGGCCATCTCTAAGAACCTTCTGCACTATTTCTTTCCTTGCATAATGTCCTCCTGGGATGCCTTCATTTGCTTTTACAAGAATCAATGGTCTTTCAGACTCCATAACACATCTTCTTAAGATCTCATCTGGTCCCATCTTATATAACTGTCCAGCTATAAGTTGAAAATCTACAGTGCGAACTACCAACGGCTTCTTCTGAATAACTGTATACTCACAAGGTTCCATTCCTGTGGATAGGAAATGGACTATCTCGATGAAGTGATCATCAATTTTCCTGATGGCCAACAACTGTGCAACTGGTAGTGTATCATCCAAACTGGTGGGTTCCTCTCCATGCTCTAACCTAGATAAGTGGTCAGGTCCCTTATTCATTCTTCCTGGCTTGACCACAATCTCAAAGTCATACTCCTAGAATAATAATAACCATCTACATATTCTTCCCCCGAACACTGGCTTTTTGACTAATTACTTCAATGCAGAATGATCAGTAAACATCTTCAAATGTCCTCCCAACAAGTAGTGTCTAAACTTCGATAGTGCATATACCATAGCTAAGCCTTCTCTTTCAGTGGTAGTATAATTCATTTCAGATGTAGAAAGCTTCCTGCTAGCAAAGGCTATAGGGTGGTAAATATCTCCTGCACTTGGCTATGCTAAAAATTCTCCTAATGCAATGGATGAAACATCGACATGAACGTGGAATTCCTCACAATTTCGCACATGGTCCTTAGGACAACTTTGACCTGTGTATCGAACTTCACAACCTTCAACTTGGTATGAAAATCGTACTATCAACAAGGTGCCACATTGTACGCACTTCGTGATGTTCTTCTTGTGTGTTCCCCACCATCTAGATGGTGTTGCTTTCAAGGCTTCATCTAGTGCCAACAACCTCTGTTGTACTGGTACAATTCCTTCAAATTCAAATAGAAATGTCTCTAAATTATTCAAGCCATCAAATGTAGGAAGATTACTTACTTCTGTGACAATCCAGTGAACTGTATTAGTCAATATGGCACACCTCCATGTAGAGACTTCATACATTATGTTCTGCCAATTTTCCAATGCTTGTTCTGAATTTGACGAGCATGCACTCTCACTTCTCTAACTTAGATTTCCATATGCTGTAGGATTAATATAATCTTGTTGTCTTGCTGTCAGTTTATATATGTTCTCTAGATCATAGGCATGGTCTTCTTCTCTTATAGGTTCTGTGTATCTGCCACCTTCATTGGGGTCAAAAGGTGAAATGACCCTAAGGCCATCACCTTCAAATGTCATTCTTCTCTTTTTCAGGTCAATAGCAATCAAATTTTTGAAATCCCAATCAATACCCAACAATGCAGGGTAGGGACAATGATCATCAACAATATCTATCACTTTGAAGTCTACAAATGTCCTCACTCCGTCGATGTTCACAAGGACATGCTCTAGTCTTCCAAAGGGGATCACTGCATGTTGATTACCCATCCTGAACCTAATAGGAGAGTAAATCAATTTAGGTTTTCCCATCAATGCCCAAGTCTTCTTCGTCATAACATTTACATCTAATCCCAGGTCAAGGACCACATAGTCCATGTCGTAGTCTCCAATCTGATCACTAAGGTGTAGTTCCTTGCTTTTCCTCCTTTTTATAGATACTTGATTCACAACTCTAATCAACAGAGGATATACTCTTCCAATTTCATACTTTGTTATCAGGTGTTGTAGTTCCTACACAACTCTTTCATCTTTAATCAAATCAATACAAGTATACAAGAATTCCAAAAGCTTGCTTACCTCTTTTCCTTGTCTAGGTGGGGAAGACTGATAAAATGATGGAGGAATTTCCCATTCCTTTACTTCTAATTGTGCCCTAGATGAAGAATCATGTTCACCTACAAATTCTATTCTTGCTTCTTCAAAAGTTTTCTTTTATTTCCTTGTATCAAACAATGGCGCCTTCTCTGAAGCTCTTCTGATCCCTGATCGATCTGTAGTCTTTCGCGGAGTCACCCTATATTCTCTGGTGACAACGCCTCCTCTAGTAATAATAACGACTCTGGGTTCCTGGTTGCAAGGTTCAACTGTTATTTTCTGGACTTGTTGGTTTCCACCTTGTCTTTCCTGAAATTTAGCTAACAATACTGGATAGTCTTCAATGACATGGTCAAATGAATTACAGTAGTTGCAAGTAGTACAAGGGTTCTGGAAATCCCTTGCCAAATGACCTGGCTAGGCGCAGCTATAGAAAATAGTCCGATCTCGACCTCGACCCATGCCTCCTCCTCATCCTCTTCCTCTGAATCCACCGCGAGGGGTGAAGCTTCCTCTTCCTAGGGAATTGAACTGCGCAACATTCCCTTCTAGTTGTAATTCTCCTTGAATTCTATATGCATCCCTTGACCTTTCATGCATGAGTTCATAATCCCTATAGTTCCTCTCATCATGTCCCACATATTTATAGAATGTACAATAAATATTGGTGGGTGTCTGGACATATTTCTTCATATAATAACATTCACCAGGGCAATGTCTAGTTCTACATACCTCGCACCATGGTAAAGTAGCCTGATTCAAAGGGTTAGGGGCCCTAGGGGCCAAGTATTCACTAAATAAAGGATATTTCTCTTTTTCACGGCCCTCTTCTTTACATCTAATACACCATATGTCTTCTCTTTTCTCTTTTCCTTTGTCTTTCTTCATGTCTTCAACCTGTAAAGATAAACTAGTTAATTGATTCAAAATCTGACTCATACTTGGACTGGATTCTCCTACAAGGGCTTCTTCTAGTTTCATGGCTATATCTGATGCCTCAACCTTCAAAGCGACCTTCTGTTGCATTAGAGGAACTCTAATGCGTGGCAGGAGGGCAATGATGAACCATTCCTTATGTTGTTCGTCTAGAATCTGAAAACTTAAATGGCTTGTCAAGGTCTTAAACCTCTAATAAGATTCCCAAACAGGTTCATTCACCTTCTCCTTGATTACCTTCAACTTTGTAATGCACTGTGACCCCGACTTAGGTTTCTTGAACTCCACACTCAACACATTCTTAATGTCATTCATCGCTTTAGGCTGCATAGATGCTGTAACAAACTTGATATACCAGGTCAGTGCACGGTCCCTCAAAGTAGTACTAAACTGATCTCTCTTAACAACTTCGTCGGTGACTTTATTAATATTCCATACAACTTCACATAAGAACCAGTGCTGGTCAGGATCCTCAGATCCATCTCCTTTGAAAACAGGTAGCCTCATTTCATTTGCCATTGATTTTCCTTGGTTTCTCGACTGAGTAGGTACTAAACAACTTGTGACGGTACTTTGAGTGATATGATTACTTTGGTTACTTTGGTTACTCTCGTTACTCTAGTTACTTGATGCTACTAAAACAACAAGAGGAGTAGCAATACTTACTTCGACAGTAGGCGAAGTACCTGAAGTTCCCGGTTCTTCTCGGTGAGGTTCTTCAGTCTCTACTTCCTATGCCCTTGCGAAATATAAATACTCTTCGTCTGATAGCTATGATTCTTCTCCACTCTAGAATCCTTCGTCTTGTGCTAATGGCCCGTAACTCTGCTAAATAGGTTCGCAAGAGGAATCTTTCTGAATGATATCCCACTGCATGTGTGTCCAACCTTTGTGTCACTATCACTGTCTGAATTCTTAAACATTAGCTTTAAGATCCAACTGATTACTGTATCTTCAAGATATTTTTCTCATGCAATAACATCTTAATCTTCAACTTCAAAAAGTGTAGAAACTTTCCTCTAGGTCCCTTGAAGAAATACCTCTCTGCTTGATTATATGATTCCACTATGTCAATGTCAAATATAGTAATGTACCCTCCAATAGTGTTGTCAAATCAGAGGTCTATTTCCCTTGATACAGCGTTATCAAATTTCTTGACTTTCTTAATCAGCGCGTATGTCCAAACCACAAGCGGTCTAGATCTGATTTCAAACTGAGTGTTTTCTAGTCTGGCTAACCACTCGTACAAATCTTGATGAAATCCTGCAAATAAAATATCGTGCACATCAGTAAAGATGTACCTTCCCAACCAGTCTTATGTACTAATTCTAGGGTTCTTGTTCTGAGCTATGGCGAAGTACCTTTCTTGTTCTTCTATCCAATTTTGAATCTCTGTCTTCGATGGAAACCACCCTGACATTCCCTCAAGAAGATCCTGGTCCTGACAATAGAACCATTGGTTGGGATAGGGGCAGACCTAGGGTTCAAATCTAACGGCGCACCAACAAAACCTAACTATTGGCCCTTATGGAAACACCTACGAAGCAGGTGAAGTCTCACTCGAAGTAACAATAGGGGGGTTGCAGGACACATGTGTCTACAAGAAGATTCTAAAACAACAACGCAAAATAACCTAGAGATTCTTAACAATATTATGCTTAACTTTGTGAAGTAAGTTATATCTTATTATCTTAAACAAGAAAAATAACAGTACAATAACAGTATAAAAGATAGCAATTAACAAAGCATCAACCACATAGAACAACAAGATTTTATGTGGTTCACCCTCTCCCTAGGGCTACGTCCATAGAACTATGTTATTGATAAAATAGATGAAAATATATAGTTCTATTTGTGTACTCAACTCCAGATCCTTCTATCTCTCCTATTTATCACCTAACCCTACACACCGAGCTGCAGAGTCGATCTTCACACCCAACTGAATATCCAAAATACAAGAATGTCCTAAAAAATAACACTCTTACATCGTAACTCTAATCTCACACACACTTTCTCAACTCTTCTATAACTCTATTTATACATTCCACGACTCTTAGAAAACCCTAGACCGAAGCCCAGGAGCCAAAACCCTAGATCCACATTACCAAAACCCTAGGTCCTCATTTTAAGGACTTCGTCGACTTGTTCTTCCTTATTTTCCACGAGGTTCTCGAAAGCACCCATTATTGTCTTCTTCCACTTGCTTACTTGTCCACGATCTATCTTCTTTGCTACTTTTCATTCCTTGATATTCTCTTTCAATGGCTTTCTTTCCTTTACTCCATTCCTTCTTTTATGCTTCTTTAAGCACTTCATCCCTTCCTCGGTTTGTGTGCCTTCCACACACTTCATAATTTGTATTTCTTCTTCCTTAACCTTTGCTTTCTTTCTTAATACATGACCAAAGGCCAACAATGCCTTTTTCACTCAAATATGTGGGTGAAAGGTGCTCCTCTACATTTCATTGTTGATAGCGGAAGACAAAAAACCTCATCTCAGTAGAGGTCGTGAAGCAGTTGGAGTTTCTTACAACACCACATCCATAGTCATACAACATCATGTGGCTCAACCAAGGATGATGTCTCTGCATCATCCAACATTCTCACCCACTCTATGACACCAATCCATTGTTTGTGATGTTATTTTAGTCCAACCATATATGTGTAAATGTCATGTTGTATATGAGTCTAGAACTTGTAGTGTCATTGTTACTATGAGCAGATAATTGTACAAGATACCAAAGGTAGCTCCACCTACTATAATTTATTTGGTCTCAACTAACCAATGCAGGAAGCTCATCTCCTGGAATAGAAAATTTGTCCTCTTCATGATTCACTCTCAGAATGAACTAAAGGTTGTGGCCACATCCATGTACTATTCACAGGGATCCTCTACGCAACATAAGTAAGTGGACAAGGTTTTGGAAGAATATCGAGACATATTCACCTCACTTACTTGGGTGCCTCTGTAGTTTTAGGTCAAGCATTCAATTGAGATAACTATTGGAACTCCTTTTCCCAATGGGCCAGTGTATTAGTGCTATCTCATGGAGAATGAGAAAATCAAGTGCTGGATCCAAGAGATTCTCCAAAAATGGCACATTCGACCAAGATCCTCACCTTGCGGAAACCTAATCATGCTCGTACAGAAGAAAAATAGGACATAATGACTTTGTATTGATTATAGAGCTATGAACAAAATCACAGTAAGAAATCGATACCCAATTCCCTGGATTGATGAAATTCTTGACTAGCTCAAGAGGGCCAATCATTTTAGTAATATTGATCTGAAGTCCAACTACCACTAGGTTCCCTTAGAACAAATTGATGTATGGAAGACCTCTTTCAAGTATATAGAAGGTATTTTTGAGTGGTTGGTCATTCCCTTTGGCTTGAAAAATTCCCTAGCCACCTTCATGAGGTTGATGGGTGACATATTGTGGAACTTCACCAATTCCTTTGTGGTTATATATCTAGACGACATCCTCATATTCAACAAGAGTTGGGAAAAACACTTGCAACACATTCAACAAGTCATCCACACTCTGCGACAACACGAGTTACATGCTAACTTAGAGAAATGATCCTTTGACATGAACAAGGTCCAATAACTTAGATACATTGTAGATGAGCATGGTGTGCATGTTGATCTAGCCAAGATCTAGGTCATTCATGACTGGCCACCCCCAACAACACTCATTGAGATTTAGAGCTTCTTAGGCATCTCCAACTTTTGTCGTAGATGGTTCTCCCATATCGCATGGGCTCTCAACCAAGTGACCAAGGGTGGTTGCAAAGCCAAATTTGTTTGGGGAAGATCACTGTTAATTTATCAAAATCCCACCCAGTTTCAGTCTCGCTGATTTTTTAGTCAAATTTAAATGCCAAACTCAGTTTCAGCACTGTTTCAGCATATGCTACAGCCGTGTTTCAGCATCTGCTACAACCATGTTTCAGCATCTACTACAGCCGTGTTTCAGCATCTGCTACAGCAGTGTTTCAGCATCTGCTACAGCCGTGTTTTAGCATCTGCTCAGCACTGTGTTTCAGCTTATGCTTCAGCCTGGTGTTTCAGCATAAGCTACAACGGTGTTTCAACATCTAAAAAACTTAACAGAAAATAAATTTCTGAACAGAAAATAAATTTCAAAACTGAAACATGAGGATTATGAACATCATTTTCAACACAGAAATTAAATATCAGCAATATGCAAAACTCAGAAAATATTAGACACAAATATTTTCGGTCTAACTTCGACCCTGGAAAAACCCACAAGGGGAAAACTAGTTAGAGAGGGATTTGTATTATTTATGAGCTTCTGAGAAATTCTTTTACAACATTTTCATCTTCAGATATTTACACAAACTTATCTGGAAATTCCTATAGCTTTGCTCCTCAATTTATGAACCAGAAATTCGTACAACAGTACGACAATTCATGTTGTACGGACTGTCACGAAATTTGTGCCAAAACTCTGCTAAGATTCAATTTCTATGCCACTCAATGCTATTCGGCAACCTTGGAATGCATGCCAGTGCTCCCAGAAATTGCTGCTGCTGTCTCTTTTCTTCAGCTCGACCTCTCTCTTGCTCTCTCTTGTTTTCTCAACAAGAATTCTTCAGCTCCTCTCTTGTTCTCTCAACAAGACTGCTGTTTCTTCCTCTTGCTCTTGGCATCTCATCAAAAAGCCTCTTGGCCTCTCACCAAGATTTCTTCAACTCCAAGAATGGATGCGCCCATTTGCCTTAATCAACCTCATGAGGGAAGGTGAGGAGTTTTCTAATCTAACGGTTGAGATTAGATCGGATGGGTGGCTGAGATTTGGTGTCTCTTCACTCACCCTCACTTTAATCATAAATTTATCTTTTAATTTGCATCTCACAAATTAATTTGACTAAGACCCATTTTCGGAAATTTCTCCCCTTAGGTGCCTAGGGAAGAGAAACACTTGCCTTGGTACATTATTAAAAATTTAACACTCCCTCATACCGAGGAAAGTGTTACTCACCACTCCAAGCTTGTCCCTGAAAAATACAAACTTTCCCATGCTCAATGCCTTGGTGAGTATGTCT
>ML785699.1:561027-571770 GCA_009831015.1 Picea engelmannii | reverse complement strand
CTCTTGTTCTCTCAACAAGACTGTTGTTTCTTCCTCTTGCTCTTGGCATCTCACCAAAAAGCCTCTTGGCCTCTCACCAAGATTTCTTCAACTCCAAGAATGGATGCGCCCATTTGCCTTAATCAACCTCATGAGGGAAGGTGGGGTGTTTTCTAATCTAACGGTTGAGATTAGATCATATGGGTGGTTGAGATTCGGTGTCTCTTCACTCACCCTCACTTTAATCATAAAGTTATCTTTTAATTTGCATCTCACAAATTAATTTGACTAAGACCCATTTTCGGCAATTTCTCCCCTTAGGCGCCTAGGGAAGAGAAACACTTGCCTTGGTACATTATTAAAAATTTAACAATCACAACAAAAATATTTTGATGATCTGAAACATCACTTATTATCATCCTTGATTCTCACCTTAGCCAATCTGAAAAAACCATTTGATATTGATACTGATGCTTCTGATTATGTCGTTGGTGTTGTTCTCACTCAACATATTCATCCAATAGCCTATCATAGTGAGACACTCTCAGATGTCATCTGTAAGTACCCCACCTATGAAAACTAAATGTATTCCATTGTACAACCTACTACCAATGCAAGCATTACATTCTATGGAAGGAGACAGTCATCCATATAGATCACAAGCCTCTGCAATTCATGCAGACACAAGGAAAATTGCATAATGACTACCATCAAAAGTGGTCCACATACTTGAAACAATTTCACCTCAACATTAAGTATAGGAAAGGGAGCACCAATCACATTGCTGAATTTCTCATTCGACCTCCAGTTGCAACACTAACCAAGGTGCTCGACTCTTGCAGGAATGAGACCTCAAGGTGGTCCCAACTCTATGACGAAGATCCCAACTTATCTATGACCTACCAGATGTTAGGAACAAGCATGAATGTTGTTGACTTCCATCTTCAGGATGGACTGATATGCCATCTAGATCATCTCTTCTTTCCTTCAAGCGAGTGTGCGAAGATTATTTGGGAAGCCCACTAAAGTCAGGTGGTAGAACACTTTGGCATGGAGAAGACAATGACAATACTACAAAATCATTTATATTGGTCAAAGATTCAATAGGATGTTAGTAAGTATATCATATTTTGCACTGCTTATTCCATTGTCAATTCAACCATTAAAAAACAAGGACTATACACCTCTTTTACTACTCTAGAGGGGCCCTACGAATCCATATCGATGGAATACATGTCACGTCTCCCATCCACCAAGCATGGCAATGACCTTCTATTCTTTTTTGTTAATATATTCTCAAAGACCTCCATTAAGACTGACCACAAGAAGAGTATCATAGCTGAGGCCACCTCCAAGCTCTTCTTTGAGCATGTATGGCTACACTTCAGACTACCACATACCATCATATCATATTGGGACAATATATTCTTGAGCATAATTTGGTCTATCCTCTAGTCATTGTTGGACACCAAGCTCACCAAATCCACTTCCTTCCACCCTCATACTAATGGACACACATAGGTTGTCAATAGGATGATCACGCATCTCTTGCAAATGTACAACTCCAAGCATCCATGCACACAGGATGGGATCCTTCCTTATTTCCAACATATCTACAATAAAGAACTACGTAGCTCAACCAACCACAACCCTTTTCATTCAGGCTTGGGTTTTAAACCATTGAGCCCCATTGATGTAGCATTGCCCCTTGCATCCACACAGGAAAATATTACCATGCTTAATTTGAGGATGACAAGGCCACAAAATTCATTGAATGGATTCAACACATCTTCCAACAGGTCCATGATATTTTGTAGAAATCCAATGCTAAGTACAAGCAATTCCATGATCAACATTGGGTTCCCCACAAGTTTTAGGTAGGAGAAAAGGTTTGGTTTTACTTGCAGAAATATTTCCTTATAGGACCCCACCGGAAGATGCAAACACTTTACTATGGAGCTTACAAAATCACCAAGGTTGTACTCATCATCTATACCTTTTAAATAAGGTATCAAGAACCCCACACATAGATCGTATGTAAACGTTACACCCTAGGGAAGTCAACGTATCAACTACCCCCAACAGGGCCCACAAACCTTTTGGCGTTTCATCTTCTATGGTTAGAGTTTTTCTCATTTATGATTTATGTTAAAAAGTAATTGGGAGACTCATTGTAATCATCTTGTGGAAAATGCATGTATCTATCACATCTCTTCTCAAAGATAAGCTACCACCATTCTAGCGAGTTGATTTCACTATGTATTTTATTTTACAATCTCTGAATATTTCAGTCTTTAATATAAATTTATTATTATTGTATCTCTATGTTTCTGTCTTATTTCTTTGTTTCATTTCCTTCCCTCATAAATATGGATCACTCAACCTTGGAAAAGGATTTGAAAAAATCCTTGTATCAACACATCCTCCCTTCCTCAACAAATTCCTAAGAATTCTTAACACTTATAGTGCCAACATGACGAGGACTTGGAGAAACTCGCTAAAGTAAATGCACAAATTCTTACCTCTCTTATTACCATTTCTCCTCCTCCAAGTCATAAATGTTGGTGCAACAAACAAAATGCAAGAAAAATCCTAAGGACCTAAGAAAATAAGAAAACTTGCAAGAAGAAAAAACTGAAATTTTCAAAAAGAAAATTCAAGAAACTTACAACTAAAAAAAACATAAAAAATCTGACTTCCAAAACCAATTCCTTGACATGTCCCCAACAATGGCGCCAAAATGTCACTTGTTTTAGTTGTAGTTTAGTTAACTAAATTCTGAAGCATTTTCTATCCATATAGGGTAAGTAAACTTATGAGGCGTTGACACTATGTATGTAGAACTAGCTTGGTAGTCACTTAAGATTCGTGTGAAAAAGAATATATATTGTAAACTTAAAAAAAGAAGGTCCAGAATATGAATCAGGGACTGAGAGTCATTCTCGTGAAGAAAGGGACTTATTTAACCTTCAATTGGTTGAACCTCCAGTTCAGATGCAAACACTAGGTGGAGATATGTACTCATACTCCATTACAATGAAATAGTGTAAAATTGAGTGAGTCACCCTAATTTAAGAGTCATTGTCTGATTCTAAACTTAATGAAAAGTACATGAAAGAAATGTTTTGCAAGGAATGATAAATTAACCTATCACACTTCTCAAATTAAATTTACTCACTAATATAATTACTGTGGAAACATACACTGAGACTGAGAGGAGGGGGTGAATCAGTGTCTGGAAATTTTTACTTCTTTTCACACTTTCAAAAAATAACTGAATTATTCATAAACATGTATAAGACAAACTGTATGAAGTAGATAAAATATCTTTATTTTATTTATTTAACTTGTATGAATACAAATAAAATCAATCCTTTAATATCTTCAACTTCAACTGAATATGAGACATCCAACTCTCTGATACAAGACCCAACTTGTATTTCTCAGATCCAACTAAGAAATGAGGAATCCAACCCTCATAACAAAACCCAACTTGTTGATCTTAGATCCAATTGAGATGTGAGGAATCCAACCCTCATAACAAGACTCAGTTTGTAAACAAGCACCAAACTGACAGAATGAACTTTCATTCAATCCATATAATATATATATGTGTGTGGGTGTGTATGTGTGTGGGTGTGTGTTACGAGGAAAATCTCTCTATGGCTAGGGTTAACCACAACAGACGGAAACGACTGCAGAAATCAACTTAATTATCAAGTATGCTATGTAAACAAATATGCTAGCAAGACAAGATAAAAGGCCTATCTCGTCTAGACGTTCGATGAAGTCCACCGTTGATCACTTGACCCAAATAAATATACCTGCATCTAGTCCTCAACAACCAAGAAAAGCAATCATATGGTGATGATAAATGATGTTAGCATATTCAATAGCATAATCCATTAATAAACATGACAAATACGCCCATGGAATAATAATTCAAATATTTGCAAGATATCAATTGGACGGGAAAAGAGTATTTCTATTAATATATGGTCAACAGAAGTGAAAATTCTACAGAATTCCATGTCGGCACGGTTCATAACCGAGAAACTAAGTTCCTTCCAGCTGGGCCTCCACCACTTCAATCCTCCACCAAGGGAAATCTCATAGAAGAGAGACAATGAAGTTCTCAATCAAATAAGGGAAGATCTTGGGGGATGAACACTCTCTTTAGACTTAAAGGACAAAGGGATGCAGAATCAATATGAAGTAAATAATTTTTCGAGAGTAAATTTGCTCTCAAAGATGAATTCTTTCTCTTCCTTTCCATAGCTCGGAATTGGCCCATTTATAGCCTTCAAATGGAACTGAAGGGCCGAGTCGAAATGTTTCCAGTATATGGAAGGCCAAGGATCATAGATCTCCTGTTGTGACATGGAAACCCGACATTAATTTTCATTTTTGGGCACAAATGCCGATGTACACAGGTTGTAGTGGAGTAGCCTACATATACACATGTTGTATAGTAGGCAAGGTGCGTACATGTGGAAAAATATGTATTTTTATATCTAGGATTTAAAAACAAGGATGATAAGTCTACATAGGGAAATGGAAAAAGGCCTTCTGTGCAAGATTGCATAAGGTGAGGCCAATATTGCTATAACAGATGCCCCCTAACGTGTGAGGTCAGAGGAGTATCTGCGATGGTTGAAATACATTATAAGAAAACCAGGAGTGGAGTGATGGGGGAACCAGCTGGAAGAATAAGGCCCAGTAGAACCGATCTCAAAAACAATATGAAGATATCTGTATACAATGGAGTACAATCCGATCTCCCATGATCATTGAAATCATATAGGTACTCGTCCAATGAAAAGGAAGCAACAAATCAGGAAAGCTACAGCCACATGCTAATGTCTTCAAGTCTTCTACACAATTCACCAAGGGTGCAAGTGTACATCACGTGAATAAAGGAGTTGAGGTTGAACAAAATGAGACATTGTTTGATTATAGGTCATTGAGTTATATCATTAACAAATGTGAGACAACCTACCGATAATGAAAGTAGGTATCAAGGCACCGAGTACATTCTTACAAGTGTGAATAAAGGAGTCGATGTTGAACATCTGAAGAATCCATTGATCAGGAGACATTGATGTATTCCCAACTGTCGATGGTGAGAGGACCTGATACTAATGATTGAAAACCTCAAAGTACTCATAAGACTCTAGGTCCCATTTCCGGAATAGATGAGTTGAAGTCGATGGAAGGAGATCCGCTAAAAGGAGAGAATTAAGGAATATATCATCATTCGGCATGAGGTACAAAGCAAGAGCTTCATGATTAGGAGGAAATCAGATGAAGAATATGTTCATGAACCAACGACCTTGTGTTTCTTCTGTGTTTTCCAAGTGCAAGGGGTACACTAAAAATACCCTCTGAATAACAACCAATGAGGAAAACTATTGACAAAGGCGAGGAAACTGCCAATAAGGATAATGGAATCCAAGACACTACATGAATACCTATGTGTGAATAGATGTCTTGCTGTTGAACACAAGGGAAACCACCTAGTCAACGACCAATGATGAAATGTTGACTGCTGGGTTCAAGGTTACCTACAAATGATTAAAGTAGGACCAGGGTGCATGATAGGACTACAATATCATGTGACTCTGAGACAAACTGAGGGTATGGTCGACATGCAAAGTCAAGAGTTCTGAGAAGTGGATGACACAGGTTGATAGACTTCCTTTGAATGAGAGAAAGAGACATATGGAAGACTCTGACAAGATAAAATCAATGATGAAACCATGATGTGTAGGAGGCATCAATGAAATTCTTTATGGGGACTGGAAGAGTAACCAGTTGGTAGAGAAGACTCTGTAACGATATCAGCTTCCTAAGGTCATGCTAATCCCAAAATTATGATGATAAATGGACTCAATAACTTTGTTCTCTGCTCAAAGGTGACACGACTACTGCCAATATAAGATAATACTCCCTTCCCGCCCGTTTTTTTTTTTTTTCATAGACAAATGAACGCTATGATACAAAGGAGGAAATGAGTGTCTCAAGTATGAAAAACTAGTTCCAATAGTGGAACATACCTATGCTCAATGCAAGGATATGCATGCGGGAGATGAACACTCGGGGGAATGTTCCCTCCTAGGTATAGGGTGTCAAATTATGAAGGATATAAATGAGGCTTTGCTTGGTTGAGGATGAAAAAAATGCTGAGGCAAATGGTTTATAACGCAAAGCGAGAACCGACTATAGGCTCAATACTGCAAGCAGGGGAATGAGATGAAATCGCAACTTAACGCCAAAAAATGCCCTTTTTTATGACATTTAGTCTAATTGGTGTGAAAAAGTGATAAACTTGTGCCAAATAGACATCCTTTCAAATCCAATTTACAAGTGTGAAAGAGACATGTTCACTCAACAATATTTTCACTTTTTGAAAACGAATCAGAAAAGAGCTTATCTAAGACTCACGACCTTTCAATTCCAACTTAATGAGTGTGAAAGGGACAAATCACTCGACAATCTTTTCTCTTTTTAGATGAGTCATAAAAGAGCTTAAATCATACTTGCTAAGAGGTTTCTAGGTGGCATGTCATGGGGGAGGCCAAGGCTCCCATGCTAGACTTCTGTGGAATGTCAGTATCTTACGAATAGATGACATAATATTGGGAAAAACCAAAGCTCTCCAAGTAGAGGAGGAAAGAGTTCTAGCGGAGGTTATCATCTCCATGATATAATAGATGATGTCTCTTACAGGAAAAGACATAGGCGGGGGCATTGGATACCCCATAAGGCCGTCCCAATCAAAGGGATCTTCCTCAGGACTTGGAGGGAGATTACTTGGGGAGAGAAGAACTCTCTCGTGTTCAGAAGGAGCATTATTAGGGATGTTGATGACATGGTTGAAGGATTCATCACCCTCCACAAGGAGAATAGGATTAACCATAGAGTGCACTGGTACGACCACTTCTTCAATTCTAGGTTGAAGAGGATGCGCGATAACGGGGATAGGGGACACATCACCCTCGACAACGGGGGTGTGGTCAGGACAATATTTCAGCGGCATTACTGTCATGTCAATCAAAGGATAAACAAGGTGTGGGGAAATCATAGACGCCTCAGAATCCAAAGTTTCCTTAGGTGAGCCCCACACTTCTGGTATCCAAGCAGTAGCTGGACATAAACGAGTAAGGTGATCTCCTTCGCAAGTCCTGTGAAGGAATTTAGACTTACGTTTGAGATGTCTAGGCTTCTTGATGCCCCTAGCGTCGTTCCCAATGGCTGGTGACATGCTCTCAAAGTGACAGGCATAGGTGAGAGAGTCATCTCCTACATGATGTATAGAGGTTGGAGATGCGGCATTGATATGACTCATGGAGACTAGAGTGATGCCCCCAACATGAATAGAAATGGCTGGGTGTGGGTCATCAACATGACTTGAAGAAGTTATTGACCCATTTCCAACATGACTGTCAGAGGTTGGTGATGGAGCTCCAATATGACTAGCAGTGATTGGACTAGCGGTGAGCTATGGCATTTGATACCAAGGTCCAGGGAAAGATTGGCTTTGAAACATTGCAGGTCAGGAAGGGTCCTGATTTACCCCCTATCCCTGCCTAGAAAGGTAGTATCCTCCGCCTAACTGATCCAAAGAGGTGTGTATGGGCATCATCACTGAATTTTGCGAAGAGACGAGAGTATGATAAGGACTATTCAAGTGAGGATATATGTTGCCCCCTTGTGAAGGGGTTCTGTGAAGAGGGTAGCCTGAACCATAAAATTGATGCTCCCCATATGAAAGACTCAAGGATATATGTGGAACGACCATGGGAAAAGTGTTCAAAGGGGCAGTCATGGTGGACAAAGGATACACATATGGGTTGTAATAAGTAGAATAAGCACCCATTTGAGTACTGGCTCCTGAAAGAGCATAGCTAGGACTAGATTTGTAAGAGGGGAGGTTCCAACCTCCCACATCGAGAGTTGGTTGAGGGACATGACTCATATCAAATGAAGATGTAGGCATCGGGACCATGGTGCCCCAATATCCAATGCTAGGATTCATATAAATGGACCAGGGAGAGGATTGAAAGGGTGAAGGCATATCAACAGGAAAATGACTAAATACTCAAGGCGTGGACTGAGCATCATAGTTCTGCATACCATTATGAAAAGCAGACGGATTTTCCCCCATGAAATGAGTGAACATCGCACGGNAGAAGTAAATGAGGGAGCCAAAGGGACTCCACTATCCATGATAATGAAAACTCAGTAAAAACTCCTAAGGTCGACTAGTAATTGAAGAGCACACCAAAAAATAAAATGACCAATATGCACACAAACAAGGTAAAGTGGCTGAAAGTGGCCTGAAAATCCCTACTAAATATCGGAGGTAACATAATCAGTTATAAGGGCCCTCATGGGCTTAACAACTAGTCGGTCAGATTCCCCTGGAGAGGTAATCCTCCATAAAGGTTGTGTGTCGTTCGACCCTTATCTGACACAGGGTACCTACAGAATAACCCCTGCAAGTAACCTATGTGGAACCTAAGTCAAGAAACTAAGAAACCAATGTATAACCGATGCACAGGCGAGTAGTCGTAAGTCAGGTCCATCATATGGGTAGGGTAGAAAATCCCAAAACCTTGAAAGCACTGCCTCTCACGGAGGTAAAGGCGCTAGCAAGATCCCTAGATACGAATAGATCCCCAGAAATATCTCTGACGCTAAGAAGGTATCGGGGGGATATCCCTTCAACCAACCTCGTGCGACCTCGTGATTAACTTTGGTGTGAGCGAAGCCTCCTGATATTACCAATTATACAATGGATTTCTCCACTCCCTTTGTTAGACACATACGTTGATTTAATTGCCTTGGAGAAGTTTACTCACAAAAATCCTATTCCAAAGCATTAAATCCTAAGCTAGTTTATTAACACTAGAAAACAAAATCGTGACTAATCAATTTTAAATTATAGTGTTAATTTTAGTGGCCGTGATTAATAAAAAATGTATGGTAGTGAAATTCATGATGTTATGAATTAGCAAGAAAAGTAAATATGAATATAATGCAAAGTCCTAACTTCAATTTTCAATGAATGATATGCTTCTAAAAACACATGCAATTTTCAATTTCAACTCTGCAATTTTGAAGTAAAAATGCAATCTTTCTTTACATGCACTAAGCTAATGACAAAGACTCAAAAGATCAAAAAATTCCAAGCAATGCAAAATGCCTAATATTTTTGTATTTTCAATATAATAAAAATTAAAATGCATGGAATGAACAACAACTTGGTATATAAAATTCTACTGTGTATAGAAATAGATAACTCAAGTAGGATACCAAGCAGCAAGACACCCAACCCAATGTACAAGGAAAATCAAAATGAGAAGGTGATGAGAAAGACTCTGCCCAAAAATGCAACCCGAGGTTTCCTGTCATCCCACTAACACTTAACAGTCACTACAGAGACCCAAGAAGACTCAACAAACATCAAATCCCACCCAAAAACCACCAAACCCAACAAAAAATCAAAGAAGGATGATGTACGAGATTGTTCAAGGAAAAAAGTGTATGTACACAACTTGCACAGGGATATCCCGTGTATATACGCGACTGTCAAGACAAAAACCACGTATATGTTTCAAAAACAAAGCCAGGAAAGGGAGAAGGCTGAAAAAATCAGACCTAGAGTGGACAAAGGCTGTCAAGCAATGAGACAACAAGAAACACAATAGGAATGAGAGAAATCTAAGGATAAAAGTACTCCAAACCTTAAGAAAGAAGATTCAATCCCTAGTATGGTCGCCAATTTTATTACAAGGAAAATCTCTCTATGGCTAGGGTAAACCAAAACAGATGGAAATGACTGCAAAAATCAAATATATTCTCAAGTATGCTATGTAAACAAATATTCTAGCAAGATAAGATAAAAGGCCTACCTCGTCCAGATGTTCAATGAAGTCCACTATTGAGCACTTGACCCAAAGTAATGTACCTGCAACTAGTCCTCAACAACCAAGCAAAGCAAGCATATGGTGATGATAAATGATGTTAGCACATTCAATAGCATAATCCATTAATAAACATGACAAATATGCCCATGGAATAATAATTCAAATATTTGCAAGATGTCAATTGGATGGGAAAATAGTATTTCTATTAATATATGATCAACATAAGTGAAAATGTTATAGACTTTTGTGTCGACACAGTTTAGAACCGAGAAACTAAGTTCCTTTCAGCTGGGCCTCCACCACTTCAATCCTCCACCAAAGGCAAGCTCATAGAAGAGAGACAATGAAGTTCTCAATCAAATAAGGGAAGAGCTTGGGGGTTGAACACTGTGTTCAGACTTAAAGGACAAAGGGATGCAGACTCAACATGAAGTAAATAATTTCTCCAGAGTAACTTTTCTCTCAAAGTTGAATTCTTTCTCTTCCTTTCCATAGCTCGGAATTGGCGCATTTATAGCCTTCGAATGGAACTGAAGGGTCGATTCGGAACATTTCTAGTATATGGAAGGCCAAGGATCATAGATCTCTTGTCGTGACATGGAAACCTGACATTAATTTTCATTTTTGGGCACAAATACCGATGTATGCGGGCTGTAGTGGAGCAGCCAGCGTATACGCATGTTGTATAGTAGGAAATGTGCGTACATGTGGAAAAATATGTATTTTTAGCTCTGGGATTTACAAACAGGGATGATAAGTCTGCATAAGGAAATGGAAAAAGGCCTTCTATGCAAGATTTCATAGGGTGAGGCAAATCTTGCTATAACAATAT
>ML785699.1:537931-560958 GCA_009831015.1 Picea engelmannii | reverse complement strand
TATATATATATATATATATATATATATATATATATATATATATATATATATATCCACCAAGACACTCTTAGATTCACCACCACTTCTGGTTTATATAGTATTTCAATAGGTATAGCATTCAACGATTGTGTCTTTTTGACATGTACCATTGCATCTCTTCATTTAATTTTAACATAAATAATATTTCCTTTTATTCTAAATTTAATTAGAAAGATAATATTGATTCAAATTTTGTCCTCATGAGTTGATCACAGATATGGATCTACTCATTATATCATTCCCATGCTTGTGTTGCATCCCCATTTCGCCAACAGATCATATTCGAGATTTTACCATCTCTCTGCATTGTTATGGTGTTAATCTCTGTCAAATTACTCTACACGCCTTCAGATGTTTACAAAAATGAATTTTGTATGAGGTGCTTCCTTCAACCCATTTTTCAAATGACCATGGTCTCAAAACCATGGTCTTATCCATTTAATCGATGTTCCTAATGCTTCTTCTTTCATCCTTATTCCTCTATCATGAGACCAAAACCCGTGAACAAATGCAAGTCCTAACAGGTGCTAATCCAATGATTTCAACAATATCCTCAAGAATAAAACAAATCGACGATCAATACTTAATCTATGGTTGAGTGGAAGGTTTTCATTCACTGCGGGACTTCAGTGATTCGTGACTCTAGAATTTGTAGTATTCCAATTCTCCCGAAGCAAATTCCATCGGAGTGTGTATCGACACTTATCTTCTCAATAAACCTCACATGTACAGGAGATATGACCATAGGCTTAGGTGAAAGGTATCTCCCGCTTTCCGGGTATTTGACTATTCATGACTCCAGGACTCCTGCTGTAACACACCCGACCCCTTAGTACCATTTCTAGGGGTGGGGCATCAAAATTTTTCTTTCCTTAAGCATATTGATTCCTCTTTTTGAGGTATGCATTATCTTCTACTCAACCATAGTTTTATAACGACCGCTACCAAGCTCAAATCCGAGCTCTGGATTGCAAGTTAAGACCACCCACAACTCTTCGGGCACTATTAGTCAAGGACCACATGGCACCCACGTGGCTCCATCTCATTCATACCATCCCCAAGTTCTAAAGTCCTGTATATTCCTCAACGTTCCTACATCCATGGTGGAATTCTATCCACCATCCAATCCACCAGTGGGTCTGGATCCTCATTTAACACATAAGCTAAAGGGGGAATTCAATGTTCGATGATTCAACACTGAACACCCCTTTTCCTTTTTGCATGCATGTCCTTTAGATTTATGAATTCCTATACTCTCGAAGGAGCTCGAATTATCTCCACATGGCTCCAGCCTTCGAGCCATTCGACTTATCTATGAAACTACACCCCAAACCTCTGGAATCCCGAAGTCCCAGATTCCCAGAGTCTCTACCCTTACACATGGTGGCGCATTAAACGTAGAGGCAAGGATAGGTGGGTCCCAAGTATTCCACCTGCCATTAGGCCAAATGAATATGTTCCAAGGGGGTGACATGTGGCAAGGAAGACATGACACGTGGCCCCGTCAGTGGTTGACATGTGTCATGTTCTAATGTACACATAGGGTATGTGAAACATGTGAATCAAGGTGACATGTGGCACATCAATCGTGGGTCCATGCCACCCTAGGTGACATTAGTGTGCCACATCACTATGGGTTGATAGCCTTCCAACTCCCTTAGATCTCACATTCAATATGTGTCCATATAGACCCATTGATATATGGCCTTAGTTACTTCATAACTTCGGCATTCAGGGAATCCGCTGTGTGACTTCCTCCTTTCTCCCAGACTAGTCAGCACAAAGATGACCATATTCTAGATCTAACGGTCAGGAATGGCCCCACAAATTCCTCATATCTATGGCTCAAATTACTTCATGAGTTCGACGTTCGTAGGTTTCCTCTCACTTAACACCCCTTTTTCTCTCGGAGTGGTCAATGCCAGACTGATTGCAACGTGGATCCAATGACCAAGAAGGATCCCAAATCATCCCTAGATCTATGGTTCGTTTTAATTCGTATCTTTGATTTCAAGGGTTTTGATATTATGACGGTTATGTTCCCCCAAAGTAGGACTTTGTTGAAGTGTTTTACGTGAGCCCCTCTACTGGTCGATTGGATGGTTAAGAGGGGGTCCTCAATGGACTCCTCATATCCATGGTTCACATCAATTTGTAGCTTCGACGTTCAGGGAATTTGGAGCTATAGCACCTTTTTTCTTCCGAAGTAGTCAATGTCGGACTTACCTCGGTGTAGATCCAACGACCAGGGGGATTCCTGAATACCCTCGAGTATGCAGCTTGCATTACTTTGCACTCGGTAGATGAGTCAACATTTAACGATGGGATAGGTCCATCTGTCACAGTTAGGTTCACTTCCACATGTCGATCAACCTCGTGGGTAACTGTAGAAACAAGTTGCCTTTGGTCGGTTTGAAAGTGGTAAGACCATGACACCCCAGAGCTCTGAACTCCTAGAGTTCTGAACTAGAAAGATTATCTCTTTTCAAGCCTGGCATAGGGTTCCTAGACCTTGGTCATATGGAATCTCAAATAATTCTCGTGGGATACACACTTAGATCTTAGCCATGAATTGGTTAAGACCATGGACATGAGCCCTCGGTCACATGGGTGAAGGGTCTGAAGGAGACGTCCTCCTTCCACGAAGTTTGAACTTAGTATTCCCATGAAGGTGAATTCGAGAGGTCAACAGGACTTAAGTGTTCTAGTTAATCCTACCTCGACTTTCTTGCAGTCTCACGTCCCATACTCTCTAGCTGTTAAAATGAGGCAAAAAAAAAGACCATTCAAAAGCATGGGTTCATAGGAAAACAATAATTATTTCTACCTTAATCATTCAATCCAAAATTTAGTCATACACATGTATATTCAATCATCATTTCCATTCCAATGCAAAGAGTATGAAAATACTTATCAGAAACCATAAATTGTGAAGCCACTACTGAAAGGGGTGCATGTTTCCACCTAACCGTAGGCACAACCACTCATGAATGGATTTACCACTGGACACCCCCTATCTAGACCATGATGCTCTAAGAGAGGATCTTTCTTATTTCTCTGCGATAGTCATGGACGGAGGTTACTCTCCTCCTTCCACAAGAACTTAGCAAAAAGGTTTTCCCTGTACCAAGCAAGGGGTTTGCAACGAGTACTTCCACAGTCACTCGTCAGCCCTATTTATCATCTTGGACTGAAAACATTGCTAGTAGCTTCTTGCACCCATAACAAGCTTGTTTCTTAGTTCTCCCTCCGAACCAAAGAGGTACAAGCGCTCTTTTCTCTTCTGGAGATGGGTCTCTCCACTCAGCTTCCTCGCAGATCTGCATCTGCCCACAAAATTACTTCCTTTCTTGCCTTCCTCAAAACAACTGCATGGGTCTGAATCCCCAACTCGTGGTCAGGTCTGGAAGCCTTTCATATGGGTAGTTTTCTCCATCTTCTCATTAAATATTGAGGAGGGACTTCCCAACTACCAACCTAACTAGTAATTCATTTCTTGTTCAGAAGATTGTTCTAGGTTTGTGCAATTAAATCCATAAAGGTACTGGTTTGGTGGGGGTCATCTCAACCATTTCAGGTTTCCCTCACCATCTCTTTCATAACACCATGGTCTATCTTGGAAAACCCCCCTTTCAACAGTTATGCAACACTATTCATTTTTATTTATAATAGAAATACATACATTACCCTTTTATAACGAAAGGTTCATCAAATCCAACATTCACACACATTCAGTATGCCACAGTCTTTTGGAAAGTTATAGTTATGTTTACAAGCTGGGGGAAATAGGGGTATTTCAATCCCCTCCCCCTTAAAGGAACATCATCCTCGATGTTCTACTTGTCGATGTGCTCTGTATGTACATAAGTAAACAAGAATGGGTATGCATGTTTGATGGCATCCTCCATTTCCCATGTAGCTTCATCTGGACCAAAGTGTTCCCACTGCACCATGACCTATGCAATGGTTCTATTCTTGAGGGGGGTTTCCTTCCTGTCTATTATTCATTGTGGTTCTAGCAGGAATTATCCCTCTGGTTCCATTTGAATCACAGACCAGTGAATTATATGATTAGATTCATGTACATATTTCTTCAATAACAAAACATGGAAAACATTATGTGCCTTCCCTGTAGGAGCAAGTGTTAGTCTATATGCTATAGGTCCCACTCTATCCAAAATTTCAAAGGGTCCACAATACCGAGGTGCCATCTTGGCACAAGCTCCCATTCTCAAGGATATTTTCTTGGGTCTAACTCGGAGATACACATGATCCCCTGCTTTGAACTCTCCAAGAGTCATTTTTTTTTTTCTTCATAGCTTTTCTGTCTATCCTGGGACATTTTCAGATTTTGTTTTATCTGAACTGCTTATTGTTCCATCTATTTCAACATATCTAGCTTGATTGTAATTCTGTCTAATGGGATATCCCAACTGATTGGAATCTTGCATTGTCTACCATAGAGGGCCTCAAAAGGGATAATCTTCAATGACTCTTGATAGCCATTGTTGTAGGAAAATTCTACCAGTGGTAGGTAGTATTCCCACTTCTTGGGATGATGCATTACATGCATTATTAACATGTCGTCTAACACTTGTTTTACCCTTTCTGTCTTCCCATCAGTTTGAGGGTGATAGGATGTACTAAATAACAATTTAGTTACAAAACTAGCAAACATAGATATCCAAAAATTTGAAGTAAATTTCGTATCTCGGTCGGATATGATTTCCTTAGGCATGCCATGCATCCTAAACATATCTTTCATGAAAATACTAGAAATATCTATTTCCTTACATGTTGAATTGATGGGAATAAAGTGAGAAATAGTGCTCAAATTGTCCACCACTACCATGATGGCATCATTTTGTTTGGCTGATTTTGGTAACCCTATGATGAAATCCATGGAGATCGTTTCCCATTTCCATTCTGGGATTGGTAGGGGCTACAACAATCCCACTTGATGCTGGTGTTCTTCCTTAAACTGTTGACATTCTATACATTTGGCTAAGTAATCATCTATGTCATTTTTCAGTTTGGGCCAATAAAATAGTCTCCTAGTGGCTGTGATGATTTTCTGATAACCAGGATGACCAATATATGGTATTTCATGTAGTTTGTCCATTATGAACCTCTTCAAGTCATCACAATTTTGAATATACAACCTAACTTTGTAAGTTAGTAGGACATCGTTCAACAATTGATAACCCTCATACTTAAGCCCTGTGGGCTCTTTCCCTAAGTATGATTGTACAGTCTTGGAAAATGCATCTGTTTCTTGTGCACTTTTTGACTCTCTCCTTCACGTACATTTCATAGGTGCTTACAACTTCCAAGTGAATTACTTTCATACTTCTGTTAAGGGTGTCAGGCACCCTATTTTATTTTCCTTTGATATGTTTTATTTCAAAATCAAACTCACTAAGGAGAGCCATCCATCTAGCTTGTCTAACATTGAGATTTGGTTGGTCAAACAAATATCTCAACCCACTATGGTCTGTGATAAGAACAAATATTCTACCTAGGAGGTAATTCCTCCAAATTTTCAAGGAATGTACTATGTCATCGAGTTCTAGATCGTGGGTCACATAATTGATTTCATGCTCATTCAATTTTCTAGATTTGTAGAAAATTACACGTCCTTATTGCATAAGGACTCCTCCGAGCCCTTCCTTGCAGGCATCTGTACACACAAGGAAGTATTTTTTTGGGTCTGCAATCTGTTAAGGGTTCCTAAATCCATTTGACTCAACAACATGAACCAAACCAGCTATGGAGGCCCAATTAGACTCTACAACATTTAATGGTGGAATGGTTCTCTATATCTTTCGATCCAACCGATTTATCGATGGGCTTTACATAGTGATTGACAAGATATCTTCTTATGAAAGTTCCTCCTTCAGTTTAAATGTTCTCTTTTGTATTTTCTCTTATTAGATAGGTTTGATTAGAAGATGGGTGCTGGTATAAACTAGCTAATAAAAAGGGGGGTTTCTTGACTACTAAAGAAGGATGAGCTTGGGATAACCCAAGTGCTCAAGCATGAAGACAAAGATATTCACACGTGTGACAAGCCTAGTACTAATACATTAAATTGTTGTCATTTCAATTGTTGATTGAGATATAATTATCGAAATAAAACATACATACAATAAAATGATGGCAAGAAAAATAGTTTCCTTAGCTCTAGCATTAATCACACTTTAACACAACGATTTGCTTTCATAATTAGAGACAATAAATACAAAAAGTATTGAAACAACTAACTTATCAATAGATTCAAAATCTATTACTCATTACAACATCCATTCATGAAATAAAGTTGGAAGTAATTCCTCCTCAAATCCAATCACACAATGCCTTTGATGAAAAAACATAAGTTTGTCTCCGGTCCTAAAAATGACTTCTCAATTAAGGTAGTTCAAAAATAGTTCTTTACAATTCCAAAAATGAGGGTCTTTGCAAAAACCATCGACCCTTTACTAAAAGATAAACCCTCTTATTTATAACAAGTAATTAACTAAAAATAGAGATCAAAAGTGAAAGCTAAGTAAAACAAAACATCGCCACATGGCACTTCCATCTCTCTATCTTTTAAGAACCATCAAATAGTTTCACTGAAGTGGATGAATCTTCTCATACTCTGACCATTTGACAAAGAGTTCCTCACATGTGTTGGCATACGGGAATCTGTGTTGGTCCATCGGATCTAAAATGATTTCTTTTACTTCTACTGCCTGTGCCTGATACTTAACTATTTTGACACTTAATTGTTGCAATACTGCTCGAGCCTTGATCAGGTGCTCCATGAACTACTGTACTTGATCTAGCGCCATGTTTGCTACTTTTTCTATCTCTGTAGTCCATGTTGAGTCTTGTTATGCATGTTACTTGATTATGTCATGCAATTCAACAAAGTCCTCGGGTGAGCCGAATTCTGGGAGGCCGATGTCATTCATCTCTCGATTAATCTTTACCCATCTCCTTTCGCAATCGACCCATTTTTCCCGAATCTTCCTCTGAGGTTCCTGGGCCATTTTCACCCAGTATTCGTCTACTTTCCTAATCCAATCAATGATGTTGTCCATCAGCACCCTAATATCATGCTCTTCGATGTCTCGACTCTTTTGAACCGCACTGATGTAATCGATTCTTTCCACTTCTTGGTGAGTCTTCTCATACCATATTTCCATGTCCTTGCAGGTTGCTAGTGCCATAAGGATGTCTTCTTGGAATTTGGTTATCCCTGCAATGAAAAGGTGTCGTTCATTCTTGAATTTGTCATAGGCATCTTGGAATTCACTTCTCAAAAACATCGTGGCTTGTGTGGAGTCCTGATATTATTTTTCTATATAGTGGAGGTTCTCCAACTCCTTTAGCATAGTAGACAACTCCTTTTCATCTATTTTTTCTCTTTCCAAGGTGGCATCTATGATAGCCATCCCTACACCAATAAGTTCAGACATCTTGGCATGCTCTATGCTGATCAGTTTTTCCTCTGGGGTGATGAGAATCGAACTATCCAAGGTAAGCCTCCTCTTCTTAGTGGTTATCTTAATGATGGATTTTATCTTTCAGTCATAGATGATTGTTTGTATATCGACAACCTCATCAAAAGGTTCATGGATTTGTTGTTCTCCCCAAGTTAGAGTATTTTCTAGGCTCTTGACTGTGTATATGTATTCTAGGCTAGGTTCCTGAACCTCTTCTATATGTCCCGATGGCTCGACTTCCATTTGTTTCTTTCTTATTTGATGTTTTAATGATAGGCTCCACCCTGGGAGCATATTCCAATTGCCTCATGGTCCCCGGAGAAGAACCTTCAGCTATTTCAAATTCTCTTAGCTTGGGTTCTCTCGACGAGCATCTGGTGGTTGGAATTCTCGACGAAATCTTATCTGCAGCTAGAACATAGTTAGAAACCGTGTAAGAGATCAGATGTGTATATAAACCATGACCAATGAAATGAAAAAATTGAACACATACCTCTGCAAATTGTTTAACTTGGTTTTGATAATATAAGGATCAACACGGTCTCAAGATGCTTGATTTGCTTCTTCGGATGCTCTGGAATTAAAAGTTGTGCGCAGAATGAATTTGTTCAAAACCGTTCTAGAAATTTAAACAGGGTTGAACTTCCATTATCACATCATCCATTCAATTCAGGTTATGAGTGTAATTTCATCAAATCTTCCGCCATATCTTCAAAGATGTTTAAAATTAAATTGGATCATGGGTTGACGACCTGGGCACGTGTGGTAAAGTGGCCTATCAGTGATTTCAAATTGTTGTTGTTCAATTGGTGCATGAGGTAACAACAAATGATGGGATCAAGCATTAACTGGTCTATTAAATGTCCAAATCTGATCGTATCCTGTGCTTCAAACATCCCACCATTTCGCTAGTCCAGTTGGTAAGTCGGGGGTTGGGATTTTGCTTCAAGCACTTTTCGTTGATAACTTCTTGCAAAATATCCAACACCGATCGATCTTTCCATACAGAGATGATGTGGCGAGTCTGAACTGGAGGTGTTAATAGGACACATGAAACCTTAATATGACTCGAGATGAAACGAGGTCGTACGACACCATTACGTGATAAAGACACGTGGAACTTGAGACTGACATCTTGATTTATTCGTGTTAATCGAAATCAAGACTTTCTTTAAGATATACGTTCTAAGACCTGATCCTATCTTGCTGACACCAAAAAGTATCAAGGATCGATGATCGACGATAAACCTACCCAAGTTCTCCCTGATCAACTCTCACGAAAAAGTCCCGATGCCGAAAGTGTATCGGGGATCAGCGATAGACGATATGCTTTTCATAGACAAAACAATTGTATTAACCTTTCTAGATTTCCTCGACCTCGATAAAGCGCATCAGTCATCGGCTATTGGTGATTTATTTATGTCTTTTGTCAATGTTGATCCTTCTCTTATTTTTTTGATACCAAAGGGGATCGACTATCTCCTAGGTTTTCGTGGTGAATAACTTATGCAAAACAACTCTTCCTTCTACTTATGTCGATGGGGTGTCAATAGTTGGCGATTAGTGAAACTGTGTGGCCACTTTACCTTTTTTCATTTTTGTCAGCGCCGAACACAAGTGCGTTAGTCGCGATGTTAATTGTCGATTCTTAATTGGAATTTCAAGTTCTTTTAGACACAAGGTTTCTTTTAACAAGTTCAAACACATATGATTTGATCAATAGGAGTCATGAAAATAAAACAAAATAAAACACCCCCCAAAGTGAAATAGATTTAGACAGTAAAAGAAAACAAGTGGTACCCAAAAAGTGATAAAATTACATAAGGCTTTTAGCGTGTGTTGAGCAATCAACAAATGGAGATTTACTGGGTAAAAGAAAAATCTTTGTTCCTTCCCTGACTTAGTTGATGCAGAAGATGGTTAAGAACTTAACTGGTTTTGTTTTTATCAGAGTCTCTTTTATCCTTGTGTTTGAAATTCCCTCGGTTCATGAATCTGGGCCTTCCTGTGGGGTTTCAACATTTATTCCACCTTTGTTTTTTTTAACCATGACCCATGCCCCCTTTTGAAAAGATTCGAGTAAATCATCCACTGGCACTAAGCCCTTTAGTTATAATCATTCACTTGTTGTGGTGTCGCTCCACTGCCAACGAGCGTCCATATCCCCAATGAAGTCACCCTGACATCACAGACCTTGCTCCGCTACCAGTGAGCGTCCATAGCCACAACGGAGTCACCCCGATGTCATAGACCTTTCTCCGCTACCAGCGAGTGTCCATAGCCTCGATGGAGTTATCTTCATAAGCTCTCCTACCTCATTCTCAGTTGATATAATTTATTTAATTTTGGCAAAGATGCCCTTAGCAAGTGGGAGAGGAGGACTTTTGTTATCTGCAAGATGAGATGGTTAAAGTGATTTTTTTTTAAGCTCTGTCTTGAGTTACACGTGGTCCTTTCTAGCTCACCATCTTTCCCTTTAGTTTTTACCAAACCACTAGGAGGACACTTCATCACTTGCCAAGGTTGTTTATTTGCAAAGATTAGATACAAAACTCTTTTAAGAAAACCAGAGTTTTCCCAATGTTTCTTGTGTTACATGTAAGCATGAGTAAGAAACACAATTTCCTACACCACATGAATTAAGGTCAACCAATGCCTTTTGGACCACAACTTTAAAGCGCAAAAATACCACACAAAAGAAAACAGAAATAAAGGACTCTGCAATTAGCACACACATTTGTTTTTTTAAAGAAATATTGTTTTAGGGCTTGTCCATTCACTGGGAGGGTGTTGAATCCCCCCCTCAGATTTTGCAACCGATATGTGCCTACCCCAAGTTTCTTGGCTACCTAGAAAGGTTCGAGCCATAGATTCTGAAACTTTGAATGTTTTCCCTTTGGTTCATTTGATCTATCCCATTTTAGGACTAAGTCTCCTACTTCAAATTTCTTCTCTCTAGCCTTATGCTTGTCAAACCACCTTTTAACTATCTACTGATGAGCGATGAAATTTGATTTTTCTTTATCCCTTTCTTCTTCCAACATGAGGGGGTATCAATTCTCCATTGAATAACCGATTGTAACATACCCAAACACCCACAGGCTGGGGGTACGCCACCTTCAAGCTCCCTCTCTAGGACTTATTTCTCGTACTGATGCCCTTTTTAAATTAATAAGGATGCATAAAAGAAAAGGATTTAACGACATGGACAACAATAACCAGCAAGCATGCATATTCTAAAGATTCAATTAAACGATAATTAAATACACAATGGAAATACATTCATATACAGGTAAATAATACCATAACAAAGAGCACTTATCTTTAAAAAAGATGACACCAACTGGATGGAGACCAAGGATGTTCCACCCAACCGTAGACACTATTGTTCCAAATCTCAACAGCAGTGTCACCCCCGAGCCAGGACTATGAATCCATAAGGACGGTTCCAGAGTGTTACTTGGCTTCCCAAACTAGTCAACACTCAAGCTCTCACAAGATTTCCTAGCACTCTCAACAATCCAAGTACCCATATCTCTTCTACCCAGCTTGCACCACCCAAGAGAATGTATCTCCACTTCTCTTCCACGCATTCCCTCAGGAAGTCCTTCTCCTTATTTTGGGCTCCAAAGCAATTGGTTGAGAATCTCGATGCTGGAAATATCAGGACTCACACTTGTGAACAATGCTATACATAGGCCAATGCATCTCGGACATCCATGCCTCAAGTCATGGTTGGATCACACCAGTGACTGCTACAACCAACAATACCATGGCTAATATTTGGCAGTTACGTTCCCTTTCCCAAATCAAGATGTGGGTGAGGATGGAACACTGAGTGATAGGTAAGGATGGAATGCATGAACGAGTCAGTAAGTGAATGAAGGAATGAACGAGAAAAATGAGCAACGAGATATCAACCAGACCCCTCATCAGACCAGAGGCAGGTTTAAGTAATTTGTGGGGAATTAAGAACCTCCTGGCCTTCCCAAAAAATCCCACGTAATTGATCCACCCCTTTAGACCAAAGTGTAATTAAATTAGGAAATAAACATTTATCCCCTCAAGCCCCCTCTCTTGTGGAATCATAGCCCCCTTTAACTCTAGTCCTTGTTCGTCTAGTAGCCAACGATGTATGTATTATTAATAATGATCAAAAAATTACATTTCTTGGGCACACTGGGCTTTTAATAATTGTTTGGGCACTCTGGACTCTCAACAATGTAACAATACATTATTTAAAATGGGGGTTCAAAACCCGATGTGTTACATCCCCTCTCCCTTATTTTGGCACTGTCCTCGGTGCATATACAAAATAGAGGTCAAATCTCAAAATTTATTCAAAAATTTGTGGGTACTCTTCTCTCATGGCATCTTCAGGATCGTAGCATGTTCACTAAACTTTTACCAGCTCTATAACTCGATTCTGGAGCATTTTGACCTTTCTGTCCAATACCCGCACTGGCTGAACCTGAAAGTCTCCCTCTGTCTCTACCTGAATCAGATGCCAATCAATAACATGGCTAGGATCATGTACATATTTCTTTAGTAAAGAGACATGAAATACATTATGCACATTCATGGAAGCAGGCAATGCAAGCATGTATGCAACTGACCCTATTCTGTCCAATATTTCTAATGGACCACAAAATCTGGCTGCCATTTTTGTACAACTACCCAATTTCAAAGAACTTTTCTTGGGCTTCACTTTAAGAAGAACATGCTCCCCTACTTTAAATTCTCTAGCTGTCTTGTTCTTGTCTACATGAAATTTCTTTCTATCCTGAGTTGTCTTTAAATTCTGCTTGATCTTAACCATCTAGTCTTCCATATCCTTGAGCAAGTCTGGCCCAAGTACCACTCTGTCTACTGGGTTATCCCAACTCACTGGAGTATTTCATTTCCTATCATACATGGCTTCAAATGGGCTCATTCTCAATGAAGCTTGATACCCATTATTATATGCAAACTCAACCAAGTGCAAGTAATATTCCCACTTAGATGGCTTAGCCATCACATACATTCTCAGCATGTCTTCAATTATTCAGTTGACCCTCTCTGTTTTCCCATCTGATTGGGGATGGTATGTTGTGCTAAAGTTTATATTTGTACCAAATCCTTTAAACAATCCCCTCCAAAAATGGGACGTAAACTTTGTATCTCTGTCTGAGACAATTGTCCTAGGTATCCCATGCAACCTATCAATCTCTCTCCTGTAAATTTATGCAATATTAGCCGATGTTTGTGTTGTTTTTACATGAACAAAATGAGTAGCCTTTGTTAATTTGTCAACCACCACCATGATGGAATCATGTTTCTTATTCGTTCCGGGTAATCCTGTGATGAAATACATGGTGATCAATTCCCATTTATTCTCTGGAATGGGTAAAGGCTATAGAAACCCTGCTGGATGCCTATGTTCATCTTTCACCTTCTGACATTCCATACATCGAGCAATGTAATCAGAAACATCTTTTTTCATTCCCAGCCAAAATAACTAGCTTCTTATTGCTCTAATCATTTTCTGGTAACCGAGATGTCCAGCATAAGGAACATCATGCATTTCCTTCAATACCAAATTCCTCAGTTCTCCAGAACTAGGAACATAGATTCTATTCTTATGCATGAGTAATCGATCTTCCTTTATCTCATACTCCTTTATTTTATACTGTACATCTCCTTGTTGTAAGATTTCCTTTACCTATAGGTAATGTTGATCTGGAGCAACACCATCTAAATTTCTTCTCTTCAAGTCTGAGTAATGCATACTGACAACAGTAGCATGCAGGAGATGCACTCTTCTACTAAGTGCATCGATAAATTTATTCTCTTTTCCTTTGATATGATTGATATCGAGGTCATATTCACTTAAAAATTCCATCCATCTTGTTTGCCTGACATTCAAGGTTGGTTGTTCAAAAAGATACTTCAGGCCAATGTGGTCTATCCTTAATTCAAATCTCTTCCCCATGAGATAATGTCCAAGCTAGAAATTGTTGAATGATATGTTTGGAAAGATTTTAAAGTAAGTATGCATCCAACAAATTTGGAAGCCCCAACCCTATCACCCTTCCCCTTTAGGACGATTGTATGAATGCAACCTAAAATCATACCTTGAATTGAGAAATAGACAAAAAGTATTTCCATCGCTTTGACATCTATCTATGGGCACGACCAACAATCTAACATAAGGTTGTGAAGTTTAGCTTCTAACTCACTTTTGGTTAAGCATCTACCAGAATGTTGTTTTTAGATAAAAACAAAATAAGGATTTTAATATTTTATCATAATTGGGAAAAATACTTGAGCAAGATTGTAGTTTATGCTTGTGGCATAGTGATAAAGGAATCCATTCCCTTCCTCTTGATATGTATTGCTTCTATAAGTAGAGAAAAACAAACTTCCTTCTAAAGATCAGTGAACCTAAAAACATTCCTTGGGAAAGACTCAGAAGAATTATTCATCAACCTCATATGTAGTGGGAGCATTCCCTAAACCAAGTTAGTGAAAATTCATGACACCCATCTCTAATGGTAACTGTCATATCCTCTCTTTCATTCTTGGGGATCCAAACTTGATAGCATCTACTCCTTAAACCATCCTTGGACAGATTATGAAGAGATGCTAGATACTGAAGTTAACATGGGAACCATGGTCCAAACGAAGGTGGCCTAACAACTCAATTGCATTGAATCCATGATTCAAAACCTGTATATATTTGGCCAAGTACTAACAACAAACAACAGAATTGGTGTAGGTGATAGTGAACTCGGCAACAGACCTCTAGAATCAAAATCAACAGCAACCAAAGAAGCAACCACAAACATAGACGATGCAGAACCCTCTAGGATAGAACCAAAACCATCAAATAGTCTAGAAGAAGACAGAACATTGTTATCTTTTGGGGCTACTCGAAAAGTGTTTTCACCTAACTAGGAGAGCGCTAAGTCTCCTAGTCCCTTGGAGATGCTTGATGGACATATGGATGGCTCAGTTTAGGTGGGATGCTTGACCATGGATAGAATGCTAGCATGACACACTTACCTAGGAGGCTTTTATCCTAATTCACATCCACAAACACATCACTCTGATAAAATATGAACTCTCAATCACATCTGCCTCTATTAACTGTAAGAAATACATGCAGTGACTCAAAATTGGAATCAATCCACCACACACTCTACCTTGCTTTTATAGGCCAAGATGTCTAGTTTTTTTACAACAATAGAACCATCTCTGTGGACCACCTTCTAACCCTAGCTTCTTAAAACAAAGTGCCCAACCAACATGAAGGGCTTCCGAAAATAGAAAATCCTAAAGCTCTCTAGAGGAGAACACCAAAATTGCATGAAAGGAACCCTTAAATGGAGTGCCCAACATGGAGAAGACAGATTACATAAATGCATGTGTCCTCTAGCCTGGAAAAAGCGCCCCATATAATCTTGGAAGAACTCTCTCAGGTAATTTTCCAAATTCATAAAATTATGCTAAAAATAAAACAACTCTAATTCTTAATTGTTCTAAATTGAACTACGAACAACACTTTCTAAACAAAAAACACGTTCATTAAAGCAAATAACAAGAACAGGAAATAGCTCAGCTCCCTCTGCCACTGTCACAGAACTGCCCTGCACCCTCTATGATTGCCACATGACTGCCTAGTGCACTCTACCACTGTCGCATAACTGTTGTATGCTTCCAAGAGGCTTCTTCGTCTGTGCCATCATACACTGTTGCACCGAGATTGATGCAGGTCTTCTTGAGTGCACCAGGTTGTGGGGAGATACCTTTTGAGCAACCAAGTAGCACTAACATTGTGGTCTTTAGACCTCAGTCACAGGGTTTTCCACATTTGAAGGTTGGAGTTCAAATTTCTTCAAATTTCAAAGTCTGCTTTAAATTCGCCAAGGATTTTTTTTTAAAACCATAACTGGGGAATTTTATATTGATCAAAGCTCTGGCAGTGCCAGTAGAAAATTTACATCACAGTTCTGTTTCAATTTTTTTGAGCAAATAACGGTGCCAATGACATAGTAACATACCTATTACATAGCATATCTATATCTTTAGACAATATTTCCCAGTATTTCTTGATGCTATATAGACTGCAATATAAGCCTAGAATTATAACAACCTTAAAAAACATAATACTTAACAGAAAATATGATGACTTGCTGCTTCTTCCAGGTCTGTGTTCGATGGGACAGAGTTCCTGGTGTTAAGTAGTGATCTTATGGTATAGTTGTTCTACTTGCTTTGGCACTTTATGGATGGTTGATTGAAGTGCTCTATTGAATGGGGACGACTCTTCTACAATTTCATGCTCTCTTATGCTAATGATATTATTTGGATGACTTCTATGGGATGTTAAACCAGGGAATACTACATTTTGTATTTTCCATTGGAGATTTTATGTCAATGTGTGTTATTCTACACTTGATTTCATGCATACATAAATACAAAACCCATATTAGTTGGATATCATCTTTTCTTGTGAGCTCCCTTTAATTTTCTAAGTGTAAGGCAGCAAGGAAAAAGTTGGATTAGACCTACAACTTGTGGTTTTTCATCATTTGAAAGAGTTATCCCATTGATCCTTGTTTGACCCCATATGCCCCATAGTTGTTAGGCACGGGTACCTCCTTGCAACCATTTAAAAAATTTGTATTTCAAACTTTCATCTATTTGTTAGTTTACAGATTTGGAAATTACTAAAAGAATATCATGCCAGATCTGTCCCTTAAGTCTGGTGTTGTTTATTGCAAAATTTAAAGGAAGTTGGACTAAACTATGTTTTAGAAGTCTGCTAAATAAATTATTTTGAAGCATTTTCGAGTAGCGGACTTGCACCCACTTAGCTTTGTATCTCAAGTTGGAAGTTATCTTTAAAGAATACTCATCATTTTCAGATTGTGACACATACAAAGAAAGTACACAGAAGTGCTATATAGTGAAGCCATATTAGAAGAAATGTTTTATGGCTTTGCATTTCAATACAGATGATGGATGCAAACAGTGGAAGTGCATAACCGTGCAAAATTAACTGACAATTTTTTCCATTAATAACCAGCTTGAGTTGTGACCATCCTGCTCTGTTAGTTTAAGCTTGTCCTGGAATAATCTAGTTTATTTAGTTATTTTGGATTCTACAATGCATAGGACATTGTACATAATTATAACTAATTGGAATAAAGAATTCATAGGACACATTGTACACATAGTCCATATCAGCGCGTTGGGATGAGCCACATTGTACATAATTATAACTAATTGGAATTGTAATATAATGAACTCATGTTATTATATATTTGAATGAGACTGAGAGTGATAGGGTTGGTTGGTTCATGTTAGGGTTAGCTATTGTAAGTTAGGATTTGTATGGAGGAAGAGGAAATAAGAGTTTGAAACCCTCAAAGGGTATTGTAGAATATATGAAGAGATTGTATAACTTATGGATGGTAATGGAAATGAATGTGATGTGGTTCCTCCTCTCATATTTTGATTGTCTCTTGTGTATGAATGCTTACATGCTTTATGGTTGAGTTGTGTCATATTATGCTTTCTATAATCATGTACATTTGTCTGTGTATGTTTTTYAGTGTCTCAGGAGACCTTACCCTTCATAAGGGTATTGAAAATGACAACACTAATGGACTATTGTTGGCTCATGTGTTGAACCTACAATCTATTAATAATAGTGCCAATAGAGTAATACATGCATGTGCCTAATGTGAATAGGAAGAAGATGGACAATAAAGTAGTCAAGTGCATATTTATTGGCTATTCATAAGGAGTTTATGGGCTACAAGCTATGGATTCCATTTGAGCATTGACATAGCTATAATTGGGATGTGATCTTCAAGAAGGATAAATCCCGTCAAGATCAACACCAACAATCTATTCTAGAAGAAAAGATGCAACATTTGGTGATTCCATATGAGCATAGTTTTTAATATGAAGCTAATGATCTTGACGAGCAAAGTAGATATCATAGGTGCTAGATGTAGATATTCCAAAGGCATGAGGTGAAGTCTATCTTCATCTTGGATTCCAACTAAATGAAAATACACATCAACACCAAATGAATATGTATAGCCTAGAAATGACCAACGAGAGACTAGGGGAAAAATTCAAGGAGCCTTCATGAGTGAAATCATCCTAGAAAGTATGGCTATGAGTCACACATGATTTTATCTATATTTTTTTATCTTTTACGGGTGATGAGCCAAGAAATTCCAAAGAGGCTCTTAAAGGAGATTACTTCTCTTTGGAAGCAAGCCATGGAGGAAGAAATTAAGGTCTTAGAACATAACCAAACATGGCATTTGCAAGAGTTGCAAGGTAGTTGAATGCAAATGGTTTTTTAAGAAGACGTATAAGGAAATTGATTATGTCAAGTTATGCAATGCTTGTTTAGTAGCAGAGGGATACTCTTAATTTGAAGGTGTTGATTATGAAGAGGCTTTCTCTCAAGTAGCCAAAATGTCCTCTATGAGATTGTTGTTGGCAATTGTTACTACCTATGATTTGGAAGTGAATCAAATAGATGTGGTGCTGGCATTTCTTCACAATGAAATCAAAGAAATATTCATGAGATTGTTATTGGCCATCGTTACTACCTATGATTTGGAAGTGGATCAAATAGGATGTTGTGTTGGCATTTCTTCACAATGAACTCAAAGAAGAAATATTCATGAAACGACATAAAGATTAAAACTCGGGATAGTATTGCACATGCTCTAATTAAGACAAGGTCAATGAATGGCAGGGAAGTCACTTTAATAAGGACAAAATGTTGTTGAAAGTGATTTCGAAATGGAAACTTGTTATAATATGTGACAATCACTTTTTTTAACAACCAAATCGTTGAAATATGTGAACGGGATTTCCTTGTTACAAAACAGAGCATTGTTCTAATTTTACCAATATCATTCATAATTCTTTTCTATGAGGAATTTAACACATTGAGATGAAGGACCAGGTAAATACCTATCAAGACGTTTGGAAACCCTGGTAATTATTCACAGCCAAAGCCTCATGCAGCGCCTTCTGAGTGGGTTGGGATAACCGTACCAAATTTTAATTTCTTATGCTCTGAACAGGCGGCTCCACCACTAGCATCTCTTGCCCTTTTTTCTGTTCCTTCGAGGGGAAATAAGCACAAAAATAGATTTTTTTCCGTAACATCAAGGGGAAATAAGCACAAAAATAGATTTTTTTCCGTAACATCAAGGGGAAATAAGCACGAAAATAGATATGGAAGGTATCAAGCCCCGGGGAATTAGAGATTTTCGAGATGGTATAAAGAATAACCTTTCACTCTACTCTGTAGTTCTCATGAACGAACCAGACAAGTAACAAAGCTCTAATTTTAACCCAATGCATATATGGGGCACTGGGCAAATCCCATACAATCTATACCAGGTGGGAGGGCCAAAATGCTCTTAGAAATCCCCTTGTTCTTTGGAAATCAGGCAAAGAGAAGATTGTAGCTACCCAGTGCCCATACCACAAAATCTGGACGAATTAAACCATAAACCCCGATTTTACCAAATGGCAGGGCAAAGAAACTATCAAAAATTCCCATACTTCTAGAAATTTGGCTAATGGAAGCTCGTCCCTCCTGATTTCAGGGGCGAAATATAATTTTTTTCCTTTATCTCTCCTAAAAACACGGGTAACCCTGTATACGATTTTTCCCCTAAAATAAATTACGGGCTAATGATATAAGTTTTAAAAAATCACTCTAATACAAAAAATTTACCTAATAAAAAATTGAAGACCCCTAAATTTCGCCCATGAACAATTATGACCATATAGTACACAATATTTTCCATATACACTAACTAATATTGTTTTACATATACACTAAATAATATTGTTGGAATTGCATGCCACCAAATATTAATATTTCCTTTAAATACTCATCATCTATCTTCATGGAAATTATGAAAATTATGTTAAATTTTAATATTTCTTAAAAATATATCAATCATAAAATTTGATTTGGATATTTCTTTTAAGAACCCATCATCTATTTCAATGGAAATTATGTCTTCGTATTGATGGAGATTATATATATCTAGGACCACTTGAAGTATTATGATGATCGAAATTAAGTCAAATTTTGATAATAATAAAAAAAAACATCATAAATTTTAATTTGCATATTTCGTTATGAAAATGATGGAGATTAGGAATACATTTGAGGGTTACTTAAAACATTTTTGATAATCAACTAACTTAAAAAGAGATACTCTTAACCTGATTAAAGTAAAAAAAAAAATGTTTTTATATAATGATCAACTTAAATATTTTTTCATATAAATACTTAGATAAGGATTAAAACAATTAAAATACTAATTAAATAAGGATTAAAACCATTTAATTATTAATTCTTAGTATAAAAAAAATTACTTAGATAATTTTTTTTTAAAATATTATATATAAAAATATTCATAATTAATTACACTTATCATAATATTTATTTATTTTTTAATTTTAAATATTATATATAAAAATATTCTTAATTAATCACACTTATCATAGTATTTTTCTAGCTCTTTTCTTCCAGCTAAATATGTTTTGTTTTAGTTTCATGAAACATATGAACTCTATCAAACTTTCATTGGGATGTGATCTTTAAAACATAGTCTAAAAATTCTATTTTTATTTTTAATCAATTTTATTTGTAATGGTTTATTTTAATATATTTTTTAATAATTGTTTTTTTTAATATAATTTTTAAATTTTATTTATTTGAACTCTATTCAACTTTGATTGGGATGTGCTAAATATGTTTTGTTTTAGTTTCATGAAACATATGAACTCTATCAAACTTTCATTGGGATGTGATCTTTAAAACATAGTCTAAAAATTCTATTTTTATTTTTATTTTTTTTAATCAATTTTATTTGTAATGGTTTATTTTAATATATTTTTTAATAATTGTTTTTTTTAATATAATTTTTAAATTTTATTTATTTGAAGTCTATTCAACTTTGATTGGGATGTGATCTGAGATATGATCTTTAAAGTTTAGTTTAAAAATTTTATTTATTTTTTTAATATATTTTTTAATCAATTTAATATGTTTTGTTTTAATTTAATGAAACATATGAACTTTATCAAATTTTGATTGGGATGTGATTTTTAAAGCCTAGTTTAAATTTTTTTTTTTAATATATTTTTTAATCAATTTAATATGTTTTGTTTTAATTTAATGAAACATATGAACTTTATCAAATTTTGATTGGGATGTGATTTTTAAAGCCTAGTTTAAATTATTTTTTTTTAATATATTTTTTAATCAATTTTATTTGTAAATATCAAAAATTGTTAGAACGATTAATTTATGTTTTTTTATAAATTATATATATATATATATATATATATATATATATATATATAATTTTATTTGTAATGAAACATATTAACTCTATCAAACTTTGATTGGGATGTGATGTTTAAAGCCTAGTCTAAAAATTCTATTTTTTTTTAATATATTTTTTAATCAATTTTATTTGTAATTGTTTTTTTTAATATATTTATTTGAACTAAAGTCAGAAATTATATAATTTAGATCTCACCTCAGAAATTATAATTTAAATCAGAAATTGTTAAACCTACAGAAATTACTAAAACTGCAAAAATTATTGGACCTCAGAAATTATAATTTAGATCTCACCTCAGAAATTATAATTTAAATCAGAAATTGTTAAAACTACAAAAATTCTTAAAACTGCAATTATTGGAACTGCAAAAATTTTAATTTAGATTTCACCTCAGAAATTATAATTTGAAATTATAATTTAGATCTCACCTCAGAAATTATAATTTAAATCAGAAATTGTTAAACCTACAGAAATTACTAAAACTGCAAAAATTATTGGACCTCAGAAATTATAATTTAGATCTCACCTCAGAAATTATAATTTAAATCAGAAATTGTTAAAACTACAAAAATTCTTAAAACTGCAATTATTGAAACTGCAAAAATTTTAATTTAGATTTCACCTCAGAAATTATAATTTAAAACTGCAATTATTGGAACTGCAAAAATTTTAATTTAGATTTCACCTCAGAAATTATAATTTAAATCAGAAATTGTTAAAACTACAGAAATTACTAAAACTGCAAAAAATATTGGACCCCAGATATTATAATTTAGGTCTCACCTCAAAATTATAATTTAAATCAGAAATTGTTAAAACTACAAAAATTATTAAAACTGCAAAATTGTTAAAACTACAGAAATTACTAAAACTGCAAAAAATATTGGACCCCAGATATTATAATTTAGGTCTCACCTCAAAAATTATAATTTAAATCAGAAATTGTTAAAACTACAAAAATTATTAAAACTGCAAAAATTATTGGAACTGCAAAAATTTGTTATTGGAACTGCAAAAATTTGAATGATTGAGTGTATATAATTTATAATTTCACAAAGGAGGAAGAATTAAAATTGTTTAAGTGTTACAGATTAGATTTGAATGGTTGAATGTATATAATTTATAATTTCACAAATAATTTAAAATTTATAATTTCACAAATAAGAAAATTTGAAAAAAAAATTGTTTCACAGGATTCCATAAAAGAAGTTTACAAGAAGAATTAAAATTGCAGCAGCCCAGATTTAAGTGTTACAGATTAGATTTGAATGGTTGACTGTATATAATTTATAATTTCACAAATAATTTATAATTTGAAAAAAAAATTGTTTCACGGGATTCCATAAAGAGGTTTAAAAGATAAAACGTTTAGCTTCGGTCCTTATGAGATTCGGTCTTTAGTCCCACTTGGGAGTCGCTCTTTTAAATTAAGACTCTTTTAAATTAAGACCGTTTTGAATAAAACGACCGCATGAAAAAATCACCTAAAACTTCAACTAACCCCTGATTTTTTTTACTTTCCTTTTATATACTATGACTTCTCTGTATCAATGGCAAATCATGTTCATCGATCCTCGAATGATTAACCATCAGAGATAGAAAAAAAAGTTGGAAAACAGTACAATGCTGAACTATTATCTCACCAAAACAATCACGCCTACATAACATTTATTAATTCCGAGGACTCATAAGTTCGAATCATGATCTGTCTCTAGATATTATCGCGATCGCGAACACATTCCGGAGGCATCTGCTTATTCCTGGGCGTGTCGGTGCAGTAATTGTAGATGGTGTAGTGCTTCCTCACCCATTTCAAGTACCTCCATTGCCGCCCGTCCAGGTCTCTGAACTCCTCCTGATCCCACCACCGCCGCCCCTGCGTAGCGCACACCGACTGCGGAGCAGAAGCCTCACAGGCATCGACGTGGAATTCCCTGTACGAGGCGATGAAGGGCGCCTTCGTCCAATCGGTTTTCTCTAGACCCCCGCGGGTGGCCCAGTCATCCGCATTCCACAGGCTCGAATAGATCTTCATCGGCTGGTTAAATGGGTACCTCACGCCCAGGTCCTTGCTGTTCTTGAACACGCGGATTGGAACCTCGTC
>ML785699.1:479525-525195 GCA_009831015.1 Picea engelmannii | reverse complement strand
ATGGGTGTTGTATATGCATGTGCATTGTCCTTCATGTCCAAATACCTTCATCAATCTTGTGGTCCAAAACCCATGACTAGGGTTGACATCAACGACAACAACCAATCTTCCAATAGAAACAACGAAAATTTCAACATTTCAATTTTCCTTTCAATCCATTTTCATCATTCTTATTTTCATTATAGTTCTAAATCATCTCTGCAAAGGCATCATGAAATTTATGTTGTACACTTAATCTTATCCATTATATATCATTCGTCAACAATATCATTGATTAGGTAATACACTACCCAAATCCACTTTATATATTGGTGTGGCTTCACACAAATTATGAACACTAAACAAATGTTTTTCCCACAATGGAAAATCTACATTGATGAACATCCTTCGCCTCCATTACTTTATGTATTAGATGGCCATCGGAATGCTGCCTTACTCTTTGGGCGTTAGTCCATAATGAATAAAGTAGTTGATCTATGTCCATAGTCTATGTATTGAAATCTCTGAATGGAATGAATTGATCTCTCGAGAGAAAACAAAACCAATAATTCCATCTTCGTAATTTTCATCTTTTCACTTAATATGTTTGATGTTTCATGTCAAAATATAGATAATAAGTGAAGTTATGTAATGTAATACAACTACAATAGTTGGCCATGTCCATAGTCATTGTATAGAATATATGAATGGAATGGATTGACCTCCTCCAGGAAAACGATCCATAATCAATGTATAGAGTCTCTGAATCAAATGGATTAACCTCCTCAAAAAAACTAACCGAAAAGAAAATCGTGTTCCTTAATTAATCTAACTTAGTTTAAATGTTTTGAGAGCAATTATAAATGCTAATTAATTCATAAACATAACCAACATTAACCAAAATTGTCTATCATCAACACATTCTAAAATCTCGGCCATTATTAATTTCCATTATCCTACAGGCTTTACTCCCTCTGGAAAGGCATTGATCCAATATTTTAGAAATGGTTACATTGGCTAATATGGTCATTCGAGTTCTTTGATCGGTTTGGATAACTTCTCTCTATGAACAAAACCAATCTAAACATGTTTCAACTAATCTAAACACCTTTCCCATAGTTTCTATTAACAAAACTGCTTCAAGTAAACAACTTTAAATTTTCCTCGTGGCACGTGACTTTCATGCACAAAACTTGTTACACCGAGCATGGCACTCTTGTTCCACGTGCATTGCAGAAACAATGCCAATTACTCATCAGTTTTTCAAGGTTTGAGTTGGCAATGTTCTCTATTGCCAGTGATTGTTCTAATTCCAGAGAATGCATTGAATGCCATATGTTGCTATTGTGAAAGGTCACTCCTCCAGGTGTCGTCCATCTCCTACAGAGACTTTTTAAATGTTTTCTCCAACATCTTAGCATGACATGGCTAAAACTCCATATATGGAATAAAGTAGCTCTTAGTATTATAATTTGTTTTTGTTCTAAAAAAATGTGTTGCTCTTACAAACCAGTGATGTACGACCGTATGTTTCACCCACAGTAGGTGCATGTTCGATTTCTGTGAATCCAGTTGTGATTTTGTATAATGCTTCTGATATGGGCATTCCTTATCCTACTGCTTCAATTCAACATCTGCTTTGGGATAATAGGCAACAACAGGAGGTTCCCATTGGTTTTCAAGGGGATGATAGCAACATTGGCATTGTTGCTTGTAGTGGGAGAAATGTCGCGGGTTCGAGTCCCAAGGATGTTTATCCATTATGCCAAGAACATGCATCTTGAACGTTTCTTTTAAGTTCTATGCCCACTGAATTGAGCAAAGAGGATTTGAGGCAGGAATTTGGATAGGAGACTGTTACAGAGAAATCCCCTTGCGGACAAGTGGATTCTCTCTTGGGTTCTAGACTCCTAAGACCAAGACAGAAAAGTGTTATTGTGGACACTAACTTTCCTTTGCATGAGGCTAAACTATTCAAATAAGAAGAAGGAAGAAGGGTAAATACCTTTTACTGACATTTGTCCTTGCTCGATCTAGGCTGATCTTGATCTCCAAGTTCTTCAGAAGGTCCTACAATACAATGAGAAACAACAACGAGACATACTTCCTACTCTACCATGATTAGCTTCATATGGATCTATGAAAGAAACAAGTTCATGAAACGTACATAAACATTAAAGGAAACAAGCCAAGCATAGATTTATATTAATGAAAACAAAGTGAGATGCTTACAACCATGGATGTAGGTGCAATAGCTTCACCAAGCTCTCTTTGTCCAGACCCTTGCTCAAATAATCCACACAGAATATTGATGCTTCACTGATATCTCACTTATGAGATCATAAGTTTGATACTACACAATGTCTCCCCTTTCACTATGAAGATGCCTCCTTATATAGACTTGGAGAGGCCTAACCACTCAAGAGATCCTTGGGATAAGTTGAGGATTCTTCTCCTTTAGTTGTGGATCTTCCCTAAGGTCGAGCCTTGAACTCAGATCCGAACCCAACCAACTCCAGATATGAAGGGATTCTTCCCTGATTTCTCTCAACAATCCAAAGATTCACTCAAAAAAAGCCAACGCTCCCTCAGAATGGGGCACAGAGTGTTGGAACACTCCCCCAAAAGAGGCCACAGAGTGCTGGAACTCCCTGATAGTGTATAGGGGAGCGTTGCCTTCCAAAATTGATTTTTTAGTGGTTTTCTCAGTGCCAAAAGACTTGTACTCTTTATCAAATAAATTCTCCTCTTCAAAACCAGTCTTTTGAGGTGTCTTGTAAGTGTTCTTGATAATGTCGTCCGAGACACAATATAGGCAAGACGACAGTATGATATTTGCGACACTTGTGGGCGAAATGCGACACTTGCGACATTTGGTAATGATGACACTAGACCATCATCGTAATGAGTAATTTTGATGTGTAACAAAGACGAGAAGGGATTGTCATGTTTCTTTATTATAATCTCATGCATGCTAAAGCAGGATTAACGAAAATACAAGAGCAACATTTGTTGCAGCAACAAAGATTACAGCAACAATACAACAGTTTGTTTCACAAGAAAAAAGAAAAAGGGAGATGAAGATGAGGATGACAATAAATTTTGGATATGGATCAGGGAATTTCTCTCATAAATTGAAAATTCTGGGCATGCCTATGGTTTTTTGGCTTATCAATTTGACAATTATCTGTATGTGGATGAAGCATAACACTTGTAGGTTCAACTATAGCAAGTATAGAAAGAAAAGTACAAAGCATAAAATTCCAAATCCCGATATCAATTTTCTCAGTCAGCACAACAATTTACCAATTTCAACAAAGAGAGGGTTTTCAAGTAACCAAGAACCCCCAAAACACCCGACAAATTCCAGTAAATAGATTGGTGGTCGTTGCAACTGACAGTTCTACGTCTACACCTAATTTCTATGAGAAATCTATCTAGATGGTGGTATCCCTTCAAGCTGGATCTGGGGTTCTCAACCTGTTCTTTAACATGCTCACTTGGAAGTGTTACAAAGACTATGTGAAGTAATACAAAGATTACAGATTGTATCTTAGCTATTCAAGTTTAAGGGGAATCCACTATTTCCTTTTTTTTTCTCTAATCTATTAAAAAAAAAACTCTAATCTAGAAAAAAAAAGTGATCTATGGATTTAAAAAGAGGTAAAAGATTACACAGTATGTCTTAGGTGCTCGAGTTTAAGGTCAAATATTCAAATCATCTTTTATTCAACATATTTAAAATAAAAACACAATTAAGCATTTAAATAGAGGATTACAGAATAAGCCTGAGTAACAAGTTTAAGGAGTAAATGATTACAGAGTATGCCTCAACTACTCCAATTTAAAGTCTAAGATTGGAATCAAATTTTTTATTTCATTTATTGAACCTACTTAAAAGAAGAGAAAACTGTGCATTTGAAAAGAGGTAAAAGAGTAGTGTATGGGTTAACCAATCAAGTTGGAACTTGAAGATTGAAACCAATATTGTTATTTATTTTCTTTAACCTATTTAAAATAAAGACAACTATCCATTTCAAAAAGAGGTAAAAAATTACTAATACCTTATCTACTGAGTTTAAAGTCAAAGATGGGAATCAATTTCTTCATTTCTTTTCTCCCACATGTTTAAAACGAGACAACTATGCATTTAGAAAGATATATTGTACTATGACCTGGAGAATGTCGTCTTTCGATACCTAGGTAAGACCAGTTTTTAATGCCCATGAAAGGAAAATGCAAATGGCATAAGTGCCTCATGGAGAATACTTCCCCATAAGAAACCAAAGAAACTTTAATAATACAAACATGACAGTGGGGTACATATACTCAAAGTCCAAAAATTGACATGTTGATTTACAGGATTGTACATAGATGCGTGGTAAACTTGCCATCCTAGAGAAAACCCAAAGAAAGGCCTGGTGTGAGTGACCAACAATCTACATACCGAATTGGGTTTACTCAAACACATACGCAAACTCATTTTCCCCACTGTGCATACTGAATTGGGTTTACTCACATACATATGCAAACTCATTTTCCCTACTGTACATACTGAATTGGGTTTACTCACATACATACGTGAACTCATTTTCCTTAGTGTATTGTACATGAATGCCAGATAGTCATAAAATGCCAAGGCTATGCGTAATATTTACAACTACATTAAGCACCCTGCTTCTTGGTGCCGGGATTAAAACCGCATTACCAGTTCCCTTGATTTCCTCAACTCATCCTATACAGGAAAATAAAGGCATACTTTGCAAAGAGGGCAAGTTATGTTATCATAATCCAAAATCCATCCACACAAATCTTATGGAACACATTACCACTGGGAAGACTCCGAATCTCCTCTCCTCCATGAAATTTTCTTAAGCAACCCACACACTCAGTAACACCATCACCATAATAACAACAAGAAGAAGAATGCCAGAAAGTTTTAAAATGCTAAGTCTACGCGTAATATTTACAACCACATTAAGAACCTTGATTCCTAGTGTTAGGATTAAAACTGCATTACCAGTTCCCTTGATCTTCTCAACTCATCCTCTACAGGAAAAACAAGTCAAACTCTGCAAAGAGAACATGTCATATTCTCATAATCCAGAATCCATTTTTCCACACAAATCTTATGAAACACATGACCATAGGGCAGAGTTCGAATCTCCTCGCCTCCATGAAATTTCCTTAAGCACACCACACACTCACTAACATCATCGCCATCAAAACAAGAACAAGAACAATCGCCATCAGAACAAGAACAAGAACAAGATGACGAGGACGACGACACTTGAAAGAGTGAAATTGGAAGCGTGTCTCTAATTTCTTCAGTGGTCATGGCAAGCTGCAAAATCTCAAAGCCCAATTCAGCAGCTTCTTATTCAGCATATGCAAATGACCTAGGTGATTGGGCCAATTCTGGTTGCTCTGTAATCAATTTGAGACCCATTTTTCAGAGAAGAGAGATGAGAATGTCCCTCACCATGGCTATAGACAAAGTTGTGTGAATGATCAAAAATGGTATCACTCCTCCAAACACGTCTGGGAACCTTGAAAGACCCATCTTTCTCTGTTGGACAACAAATATCTGGATAAAAACACCAAACAAACCTAATTTTTATGCCAATTATAGATTACCACCACCACCAAATTATCATATATCAAGAAAGCACAGAATTGATGAATGAATGCAATTAAATCTCCATTTCCAACTGAAAAATCAAATAACATGAAATGAAATAGAGCTCTCCTCAAAAGACCCACCATTTTAGATTTCATTTTGATTTTTCTGATTCGTTGAGGGTATCTGTTATTGTTATTTGTTTAGAGTTTTGTTTTCATTGTAAAGAGAACGATCACATGAAGGGATAATGACAAAGGTCCATTGTTTATAGGATGTTGAATCTGGGATTTTATATGTTTAGTAATGTTTGTGCATCTATGATTTAGGTATGTTTATCCGTTACCCTTCCGAAGATGATGTTCATAGAAATAATAATGTGCAGTGGGCACAAGGCAAGGCTGGTGAGGATAGAGTTCATGTAGTTCTATTGGAGGAGGTCTGCCATAAATCCTTTGGCAAATCGTTGGCGGATTTAACCCATTCAACCTCAGAAAAAAAAAACTTGTTACATTTCTCTCTCTCCCATATCTGATCCATTTCAACTTACCTTCAAACTTCTCAAATCTTTCAGCAGATAAAAGAGTCATGCATACATCCTCCATAAGAAGCCTAGTTGATTTGAGATCCCCTTTGCATTATTATGGCCAACGAGATGTACTCCTCGCTAGACTGAGTCTCAGTCCTAATAGAGATGTACTCCTCGCCAGACTGAGTCTCAGTCCTAATAGAAATACATGGAACTGCCAACGCAGTTTCATTTGTGTTGCTTCTTCTTCCTCTTCATCTGTTGCTCAGCCGAAGGCGCCTCCAGCCACTGTGGAGGACACGGGTGCGAGTCACAACTGAACAAATACAACAGAGTCACCCAGTCCAAGCCGTAGGGAGGATCACAGGCTGTCCTCTATGGTGTGGGGCTGTTCGAGGAAGACATGAGCAAGCCCCAGGTGGGTATATCTTATTTTTGGTATGAGGGGAATACATGCAATATGCATTTTCTCCAGTTGGCGGAGGCCGTCAAGGAGGGTGTTACAGAAGCAGGCATGGTGGGCTTTCGTTTCAACACTGTGGGTGTGAGCGATGCCATCTCCATGGGCAGCAGAGGCATGAGCTACAACTTGCAGTCCAGAGATCTTATTGTTGATAGCATTGAGACCGTCATGGGTGCACAATGGTACGATGCCAATGTCTCCCTACCCGGTTGTGACAAAAATGTATGTTCAATGCTCTATTTCCATGTAATAGTTATCTCCTGCTTCTGGAAATAACAAATATGTGTGCATGTAAATATATTTGCAGGATTGTGGTGAAGGCCAATAACTATATTTGCAGGATTGAGGTGAAGGCCAACTGAACTGTGGTGACCAGAATGAGGTGGTGACATTCCATGGTTGTTGTGCATTAATGAGAGGATATGGATAATAAATACAGGTGGAAGCATTAAAGGAAAGATCTGATACAACATTGACCAAATAGGCGGTGGGTATAAGGTAGTTTCGAATGGATGGTTTTAGAAAACCTGTTAATTTTTACAAAACCTATAAGTAAGGATGCCTTCCACATAATAACACCCAAAACCAAAACTAAACTGTGAAGGCTCCACATATTAAAGGAAGCGCCCGATGCATCTTTCCAAAACTTCATTTGGATAACCTTATGATATTTTTTTTAGGAATAAAAAATCCATAAATTATATTATCAAAAGGAAAATTTGTATAAATAATTATCTTTTTTAAGGTGTGGTTTTTAATCTATGACCTCTATAGACTCAACTCTAGGGTTTGATATTCATTTTTTGAACCCTTTCATTTAGTCGAGATAACTAATTACAATTATGATTAGTCAATGATGACCATGTATTAACATGATTATTATACTATTTCTAAAGATAGGCATTGTGTTGATGCATCATCCAAAATGGATCTTCATAAGTACCATATGAATTTATTGATGCTCTAAATGGTGAAGATTAAAATATAAGACATTCAATGATGGTGTTGATTTTGTCAAATTTGGTTCATCAACTTTCGACAAACTTTAGACACCCTAAACAACTATGTTTTCCCCTAGTGCTCGATGAGGGTTGCAATAGGATTTCCTCATCCAAGGTTGAAATTGTTCTTCTTGTTGAAATCTTTCCAAAGTTCTATTATGCACTAAAAACAAAGTTTGCATGCCAATGTTACGGCCTTGACAAGGTAACAGTACAAATGTCCCCCACATGTCCAAGTGTCAACCATGTCAATGCACCATAATCTGAATATGGGGAGTTAGTAATTTGGGGGAATCCACTAGAGACTTATAAAATCATCGCGGAGGTTCTAGGAGGGTGTCAAAATCCTAAACCCAACCACAATTCTAGCTATCAAAAACCTGGTAAATGGAGGGGAAGATATGACTTTTTCACTAGCCACCCTCTTGTACTGTCATTAAAAGCTAACCCCCTTTGATCCAAGAACCAACTTAAGACCAAAAATATGTAATGATTGCCCTATCATCACTCTTCCTTAAAGGGAACATCTTAAGAGACAACACATCCCAAAAGAAATTTATGAATTAACAAAGATTTATGTAAATAATACTTTATAAATCACCTTTGTCTCATAATCTTTATGTATGTAGAATTATTTTATAACACACCAAACACATATACCCAAGACCACCCTTATTAGATGTTATACATCTAATAATATAACATATGTTATATTATAATATGTTATAACATATAATATAAGATATGTTATAATATATAATATAACATATGTTATAACATAACATATATTATAACATATACCCAAGACACATATGAGACTTATTAAAAGTTTTGTCATAGATTGATTAAAGAAGTTCCATTATTTCTTATAAGAACTCATCATCTATTTTAATGGAGATTATGTCTTTGTATTTTCTTTAGTAGCGATAGATATTATATCTCTAATATCATTTGAAAGGCTTTTGATGATCGAAATTATGTCAAATTTTGATATTATTTTAAATTATTATAAATTTTAATTTTGATATTATGTTAAATTTTGATTTTTTTTAAATTTATTATAAATTTTAATTTTGATATTTTCTTGTTGAAGATGATGGTGATTATGATTATATCTTTAGTGTTATTTGATAATCAACTAACTTAAATACTTCCCAACATGAGTAAAAAAATACTTTGATAATCAATAACTTAAATATCTTTAATACCTCTTAACATAAAGATAAGTATTAAAAAGATTAAAACAATACCTTTTTAGCATTAAAAAAAATGAAGATTAAAAAAAATTACTCCGGTTAATATTTTTATTTATTTTAACTTTATATATTATTTATATAAAAAAAGTTCATAATTAATAAATACACACTTAAAATATAATAATTTCATTCTCAATTATGATATATTTACTTGAATTGTGACTATTTACCTAAGTGGGCCTAATGGTTAAGAACATGTGTTTCCTCCTAAGAGGTCACAAGTTCAAATCCAGAGGGGGGTAGGGTATGTATACCTCTGAAGACTTTACCAGTCAAATCGTTGGGCGAAGGGGGTCCCATACACCAATTTGATGTATATTTACTTGAATTGTGACAACTTTGGAAACAAAATTTAATTAACTCTATCAAACTTTGATCGTGATGTTTTCTTTAAAGCCTAGTTTAAAAGTTCATTTTTCTAGGTATATATTTTATACATTTTTAATAATTTTACTTGAAATCTGGTTGAAAAATGTTGGAAATCAGAATCACTACACGGAGGATATCTCTTGCTTCACAATGGGGGGTCTCATACACCAATTTGTCCCATAACAAGGGATCACATACACCAATTTGTTGGTGTATGGCTTGGTTGTGCCCTTAAAATTGGATTATTATTATTACTAGTATACCCCTGAAGCAGGGGAAAGGCAACCCTGGAGAGAACATTATATAATAATTTGTTTATAAGCATAGTATTTCATGAGCAGCATTATAATGACATATTAATCGTTTCCACGCATAAAGGAGAAAAGAAATAGTGAACATGTGCAAATTATTTGGGTAAAAATATGATTGATAGGTATTTGTTAGCAAGTATTTGACACAATTATTATTAGCATCACTAAGTACTACTAAATATAGAAAAATGGACCAAGTCTCACATTCCATGCATGGAAGTATGATTACAACACAAAAGAATCTAGAATTTAAATGACAATGTGTTAGAAAAATAGGATCACAGAGTAATAAAATAAAACAAATGCAGAAATAAAACATAAAAGATACACAATACAATAGATACATAGATATACTTGGTTCACCCAGTGTGGGATACGTCCACCAGAGAAATTTCCAGGTCCTTCCTTTATTATTATCCAACAAATGAAGGGATACAACTGCTCGCATAGGGGCAGACCCGGGGTTCAACGCTCAACAACGCACCAACAAAACACTAACTACCGGCCCTTTCAGAAACACCTGCGAAGCAGATGAAGTCTCACCCGATGTAGAGGCATGGGTGGCTACAAGACTCAAGTGTCTGCAACCTAGCTAGGACACAGATATGTGATTACAATACTCTATCAAAGCACTTAGCAGTTACCATTCATCAGTAATTCACCTTCATTCACGTCATAGGTCAAAACCCTAGTTATAGAACAACGCAGTATTCAACTAGATCTAACACATTCAAGCACTAAGCACATCAAAATAGATTAGATATGGCATTCATTTGCATTACAAAGCACTAAGCTATCATATCAGGTTCATCTAGACATACATTATTGTGCTAAGCATAAATCACATAAACAATACAATAACCATAATGCACAAAGCAACCATAACACAGGATATATGTGGTTCACCCCAGTGTGTGGCTACATCCACCAACTCTTCTTATCTTCTATTATCTTCTATCAAGCTTCTTATAGGCACAAATCATCAAAACCCTACTCCACAGAGGACATGAGATCTGCGCGCACCTCGCTAGATCCACCTTCCTTGAGTTAGGCTACAACACAAAGCCTCTCACAGTCTATGCACAAAGCACTACAAATGACCTGTACTTAACTCTACAACCTCAACATGCACTAAGCACAGAGCCTCTTACAATTACTCGCACTTAGCACAATACTTAGCACCTAGCATCACACCCTTACTTACATCGCCTAGATTTCTATTTATAAATTACAAAAGGGCCTAAACATGGGTAAACCCATGGGTCGACATCCCCATACCCATTACATAAACCCTAATCCAAAAAATGCCCTAAAAAGGGGTCGAGATCCCGTGATCTCTGCTTCAAATTGCGCTTCGCCTTTGACCAGCCTATCGAAGTCCCAAAATAGTTCAAACATGACCAAGGATCTCCAAAACTTGGTCAAGGGCCAACAGGCACCCAACACTCACTTATGACTCATCCTGAGTCACTCTGATCTGGGTAACTCTGCCTCAAAAGCCTCAAGCTTGGCTCGAGTTGCTTCGACCTGCTGCTTCGCCAAGGCCTCCTACTCAGTGAATTCTTGAATACCTACCTCATTCACAAGTCCCTCTAAGGGATGTTCTACCGAAGTGACTACTTGTTCTAGCTCTGCTCCTCGGCCTTCAATCTCCTCAAAAATTAGGCAAGCTGCATCCTAGACTAGTTGGAGCTTCTGAGTTACTTCCATGACTTTGCTTTGTATGGCATGAACCTATTGTTGAGTCGTGCGCTATTCTTGGGATATTTTCATCCTCTCAACTGCTAACAGGAGTTTCAATTGCGCTTGTACTATTGTTGCTTGTTTCTTTTCCTCCTGGATCTATGACTCCAGTGTCTTCAGTTCAGGGTCCTTGGTAAGGTGCTCATAATTCTGTGGACTATGACTGCTAATTTGTTTACATTCCAAGGCTAATGCTTTGATCCTCTCAACTACGCTCCAAGTAGTGTCTTCTCTTTGGTATCGCACTTCCTATGGAGTGCTTGGAACTGTTTTTAGCTCCAGTTCTGCTACTCTCTGTTGGAGCTGTTGAATGGCTTCAACAAGCTTCACAACTTGATTTACTACCAGATCTTCTTCCATTTGTTCTAACCCTATCACAGAGCGAAGTGAACTATTGACTACTTCTTTAACTCCGACCTGCTCCACGAGAAGTTGTTCTTTCCCCTGCTGTATTTACGCTCTATCCTCTGCGAACTTCGATTGGAGGTCGTCTTTTCCCTATTGTGCAAGTCAACGTTGCTCTATGAATTCCTCTTGTACTTGCTTCAGGGCCTCTGTGGCTTGTTCTTTTTCTTCCTGCACGTGACGAAGGCGAGCTTCGATCACATCAACTATTCTGTGGAGTTGGGCAATATCATCTCCCAGCTCTATCTCTTCTAATGGCGAAGGTGCAATGGACACTGCCTGGCTGGAGTGAAGGGATTGTTGTACTCCTCGCAGATCTGCTTCAATCCTTTTGTACATGGTTTCCTGTTTTGCTTCATTGCGCTGTAAAATATCTTCTACAGTATCTGAGACAACAACGATGATTAGGTCAATGTCATCCACCATGAGTACAGTCTCCATCTTGGGCTTGCTAGCTTTGAACTTCTTCCATGAAGAAGGTTTCGTGGGGAAAACCTTTCTTTTCCTAGATGTCTCTGTGTCATCAGGGGGATTCTTTGGTGGTGTTACTTTGCCTTGCTTCTGTTTATCTTCTTCCCAATTGTTCTCTTCTTTGTCTACTTCGTCATCACCTCCTCCTCCAGGCGAATCTGAAGAAGTTTCATCTGATATACTGTTCATCTCTTGTACCTATTCTTTCTTCTTCTTTCTGCTACTACTGGGTTCATCATATTCTTCGCGAGTGACCATCAAACTTCCGATTAGGTCAGGTTCAGACAGTTCGGTTTGGTCGACTGGTATAAGGAACTCGACGGGCCATTCCTTATTGATTTCTTCCATGTCCTCCTCGGTGATCTTGTATTATGATCGGAGTTCTTCTTTACTTTCGTCTGCGCACACAGTGATATAGATAAAATGCTTATTTGAAGGGAACTTCACTAATGGTCTGAACCTGTGAAGGGCATTTGGTGTCATACGAGGGAAAGACTCAATAACCATCTTCCACTACAGGTAGTAAGTATGGAACACCACGTTGGAATGCCATTGTTTCCCCATATCGCTCGAGTATCAGAGCGTGGTGAACTTCGTGGCTAATGGTTCAGACAACTCAATTTCTGGGAAGTTCGCACCTTCCATCATCTCCCAAGCAATGAACGCAATGAGGATCAACAACCAGCTAAAATGGAACTCATAGCCCTAATCCTGGGCTCCGCGACAGTCCTTTTATAACTAGTTTACTAGGTAGCTAGCTCAGTTCATCCGTAGTCCTTCCACACATTTTCCCGCGACGTCAACGACAAACCCTGAGACCTGCATGGGTTTGTTCTTCCGGACTAGCTTACCAACACTCAACTAGTGGGCTAGGTGCACTACCCCATTTTGAATGGAGGCTACCTTGTAGCCTCGCTTCCCCTTTTCCACATCGTCGTCGGTGTCTTTAATATTCTACGCCAGGACATGATCTGCAGCCTTCCCTGGATGAAATTCTTGTGGGTCTGGTCCCTTCATGCTTAATCCAGTGATCCTATGGATCATCACTGGATCGATGGTGATGCATTTGTATAGCCACAGATAACTGCCATGGAAGCACGACAATAGTATTTTAACACATGCGTTAACCTCCTGGTGCCTTCCAAAGTGTGGCATCTTCATCACGTTCAGGATAGTGGACCTCACAATGTCCATAGTCCATGGCTGGGGGATGATCTAAGGCTTCTTCCCCTTTGTCTTGGTCAAATACTTGCGAGGTGTGAGCATGCCATAACTCCTACGGTCTCCCAGATTATAGTCGTTGATCTTCAAGGTCAGAATCCTCTCCAACTGTGGTCTGACTACGGATATTCCCTTCGGGAGGTACGCAATGATGACTGTGTAGTCAAAGTCCCTCTGGACACTATCACAACTCACCACACCGGCCATGGGTGGGATGTAGTCAGACATGATGAATGGGATTAGCTTCGCATTCGCCAAGTCATCACGATGCTTGGTTATTTTCTCGGTCGCAGCTCTGGATGGTCCAGATCCATGAGCATTCGATGGGGAGGCTTGCACTCCTCGCATCGACGAGGCTTGAAATCCTATGGACATCACCTTCTCTGCCATCAGATCGATTAGAATTTCTTCGACGAACTTTTCTACTGCACTAATGTCATCCGACATGCACGCTCGAGATCAGGTCTCTCGGGTCGGTGATCAAACACTCACTGTAATGGAATGGGTGGCGAAGTCTCAAAAAACACAACACGGTAGTAGTCAGTTCTTTGCGGGCTAGAATAATCACTGTTTTCAAAAGTGTTCTTTGTGCAATGTTCGACGGGGTAAATTGGCAACGTTGTAATGGTTTCTTCCAACGGGTCGCAAACCCTTACTCAATGCAATTCCATCTGTTATGGTGCGGTCCCAACGGTCCAATGGTGAACTTTCGGGCGATAACTGCTTTCCTAACCATTTGGGAGCATCGATCGAACGGTCATATGGCTTTGTCATGGTGAAGTGACAATCTATGTTGTACTGATATTCCGGCGAAGTTCCAGTTCTGGAAACCTTCCTTCTGCGAAGTTCTTTCTGGAGCTTCTTGCAATTTTTCTAACCTGGCTTTCTTCTTGCTGAGCTTTCTAGCCTTTTTTCCTGTAATCTGTGTTACTGGGTTCCTCTTCCTATTCAAATTCTTATCTTCTCTTGGCATAGTAACTTCGTGATGTTGATGATCTTTCATAGGGTTCAAGTGTGTTACTTCTTTTCTTTCTAGGGTAGGTGCCATGCTCTCCTGTATGGATAGGTTCTTCAAGTCTGTCTGTGTTCTGTCAGCTTCAACATCCAAGTCTTTGATCCTTAGTAGCTTCAACTTGTTTTCCTATTCTTATATCAAGTGCGCTATTCTCCTAGCCATGAAATTCTTTAACTCTTTCTTTTTTTGTTCTAGGGCTTTCTCTTCTTGTTTTCTTCGGATCTTATCCTTATCAATCTAGGTCTTTCCTAGAAAAATAGCAAATGGGGCGTTGTTCTCAATAAACTTAACGACCTCAAATTCTTCCTCTGTCGAAGTGCCATGGGCACTCATAGGTGTCTGGGTAAGTCTTCTGCATAGGGTAATCATATTTCCTCTAAATAATCCTATTCTTCTTAATGAAGGGACCATATCAGGCTTTCCCAAAATTTCCCAAGTTTTTTCTGTCATAATATTCACTTGTGTTTCCTCATCCAGAACACAGTCTATGTCAAAGTCTCCTATTCTTGTTTCTATGCATTCTTTCTCTTTTAAGATATCTGATAGATTGATGTCTCTATGATCATTCAGGGTTTCTTTCATCTGCAATAATATAGTCTATGATTTTTTCTGGGATTCTGTCATAATCTTAGTCTCTTGGCTTCCCTGATGGTTTTCTTGTCTCATATTTTCAACTTTAGCAATCATTCTAGGGAAATCCAAAACTTCATGGTCCATAGATTTACAACAAAGACAACTAGGATTTCTACCAGGGAATTCCTTAGCTAGATGTCCCGGTATTCTACAACTGTAACAAAGGGTTAATCCTCTCTTTCTCTTAAATGATCCCCAACTTTTGTTGTACTGCGCATCGGGGTCACAGTAACTAACCTGCAAAAAATTCTTTCTAGGATATTGCATCCATTTCTTAGTCCAAACATTCTTTCTATGCATAAGAATAACATATCTTTCATTATTTTTATCAGATCTACTCATATCAAATCTTCTTTCTTCTAATTGTGCCCTAGTTTTCAGACTAGGAATTTTTTTTTCAAACATACCTAGGTCCATACTTTCGAAAAGAAAAAAAATTCACTTATATTACCTTTCTCAGAGCACAAAGCTTTTAGATCTTACCTCTTAAATACAAATTTTCACTGTTCTTACCTTTAGCAGAGCACAAAGCTTTCAAATCTTACCTTTTTTTTTTCTTCAGATCTGGTTCCTTTCTTGGCATAGAGCTTCCCAAGTCAAGTGGAATATTGTGCACTATAGCAGCAGATCTACGCACATAGCTTTTTCTTTTCTTCTTCAGTTCCAATCAATCATAGTTTCAGGTCCCGGCAACAGAACCATTTGTTGGCATAGGGGTAGACCCGAGGTTCAACGCTCAACAACGCACCAACAAAACCCTAACTACCGGCCCTTTTGGCAACACCTGTGAAGCAAATGAAGTCTCAACTGAGGTAGAGGCAGGGGTGGCTGCAAGACTCAAGTGTCTGCAACCTAGTTGGGACATAGATCTATGATTACGATACTCTATCAAAGCACTTAGCAGTTACCATTCATCAGTAATTCACCTTCATTCACATCGTAGGTCAAAACACTAGTTATAGAACAACGTGGTATTCAACTAGATCCAACACATTCAAGCACTAATCACATCAAAATAGATTAGATCTGACATTCATTTGCATTACTAAGCACTGAGATATCATATTAGGTTCATCTAGACATACATTATTGCACTAAGCATAAATCACATAAACAATAAAATAACCATAACGCACAAAGAAACCATAACACAGGATATACGTGGTTCACCCCAGCATGGGGCTACGTCCACCAACTCTTCTCTTCTATTATCTTCTGTCAAGATTATTACAGACACAAAGCATCAAAACTCTACTCCGTAGAGGACAGGAGATCTGTGTGCACCTCGCTAGATCCACCTTCCTTGAGTTAGGCTACAACACAAAGCTTTTCACAGTCTGTGCACAAAGCACTACAGATGACCTGTACTTAACTCTGCAGCCTCAACATGCACTAAGCATAGAGCCTCTTACAATTACTCGCACTTAGCACAATACTTAGCACCNAGAGGCTCTATGCTTAGTGCATAGAGCCTCTTACAATTACTCGCACTTAGCACAATACTTAGCACCTAGCATCACACCCTTACTTGCATCACCTAGCTTTCTATTTATACATTACAAAAGGGCCTAAACATGGGTAAACCCATGGGTCGACATCCCCATACCTGCTACATAAACCCTAATCCCAAAAATGCCCTAAAAAGGGGTCGAGATCCCACGATCTCTGCGTCTACTTGCGCTCGGCCTTCGACCAGCCTGTAGAAGTCCAAAAATAGTTCAAACATAATCAAGGATCTCCAAAACTTGGTCAAGGGCCAACAAAAACCTACAACACACCCGTTGTAACTTCACCTTTTTTCTCTCACAATCTCCTCTCTCAGAATACAATATTCGCAATGATACATAGCCACAATACATTTCCCTCATAAAAGAGGGTCGCCTTCTAGGGAAAAAAACCCTAACATAACTTCTATTGTCATATCTTTGGCCTTATAATGAATGGTCCAGATTTAATATGAAATTACAATATACATTTACAAGGCAATTTTTCCTTCGGAGGCTTCACCCTCGAACCCCCGCCAGAAGTCCACTTGCCTCGGGACCTTGCAGAGGGGGTAACCCCCCTTTGTACTCCCCCGCGTGGAGGAGTGTACATTCTTCCAGGGTGTAAAGTCTCCATGGGGTATAAACACAGCTAAAGACAAAGACCTCTGAATCAGGAAGATAATCCCCTCCACAACTAACAATCTTCCACTTGGAGACTGATCTCAACAAATCCATCGATGTTGTATATGTTTGACTATGATCCTTCTTGAACCTAGAAAATTTCTCATCTTCATCTTCATTCTTGAAAACCAACTGAAACTGAGAAGGAACTCAGTTTCTCCTTGGTTACTCCCTTAGTTAACATATCTGTAGGATTTTGGCTAGTGTGTATCTTTGCCAACTTCAAATGTCCATCTTCCAAGATAGATCGTATGAAATGGTACATGAGTTGTATATGCTTAGTATTTAAATGGAAGGCATTTCTTTGCAAAATGAATGACCCTCTCACTATCACAGTACAACCTTCTATTCTCCTACTTCTTTCCCAATTCCTCCATAAACCTCTATAACCAAGTAATTTATTTACTAGCCTTAGCAGTACAGGCTGTTAAATTTGACTTTTTTTCCTGTTTGGAAAAAAATTCAGATCATGATAACTTCGTCGTACGGTGTCCATTTTCAAAAACTTACATACTGACAGAATCGACACGACAAGAACTATGCGATGTCACTAGTTTCATTCAAATATAAGAAATTTGATTTTTTTCCCTTCATGGATCCATTTTGGATCACTCTCAGCTTGTATAAATGACTTGAAATATGTTGATAGTCTGCATCTCTGACTACCAACTTTTCCTTCTACGTGGTACTAAACTCCTTTGGCGCAAATCTTGTGCTCAAAAATTCATTGATATCAACAAAGTACTCATCAACTATTTGAATTGAAAATAATTGTGCATCAGGGAAGTTGTCTTCTAAGTTAGTAGGTTCTTCTCCATTGGTTATACTTGATAAGTGATCTGGTCTGGTATTCAATTTCCCTGGTTTAACTATTACTTCAAAATCAAATTCCTGAAACAATAATAGCCATCTATAGATGCTCCACCCCCCCAATACTGTCTTGTTGACTATATATTTGAGGGCAGAATGATATGTGAACATTTTAAAGTGTTTGCCCAATAAGTAATGTCTGAATTTCTACAGTGCATACACCATGGCTTGATCTGGATGTTATGAGCAGAACAAAATGACTACAGAATATTAACATGTGATTAACACAAAATAACAGAGATACGGTCAAATTGGTTTTCTATTCAATAATGAAATAAGTTGAAACTGTAAAATGCAGCGGAAAACAAGCTTGCTAGAATAGTGGCGACTTATCTCTGAGAAGAGATGCGACGACTGCGCTCATTTACAAGAAGATGGTTACAATGAGGCTTTGAAGGCCTTTTTACAATAAACAGGAATGTAAAAAACCCTAGACATCCAAAAACCTAACCCTAGGAGATGAAGTGCCAAAAGTCATGTGGGCCCCGTTTGGGTAAGTCAGTACATCAAGTTCCCGGGGTCGTAACTTTTGCATAAGATCTTCGTTTGACGCGCTCAATACCTCGTTAGAAATATCTATCCGAGGACTACAACTTTTGTGTGAGCAACATTGAAGGAACTTCCATGTTAATCCCCCTTTTCCAAAAAAACGTCGTTTAGGGCCTCAAAACGGCTCCAGAAGTTTCATGACCCAAAAAACTGTTAAAAATAGTAAATTACCAAAATTGCCAGAAAACTATTTTGAGCCAATTGAAAAGGTGGGTGGCCACCGATATCCACCTGGATCAATCCTCCCTCCTTTGGAAGTAATGGTCTCCATTGCATTGAGTTCCCCCATCAAATGAGGAAATTTCTGCTGAATTTGGCCCCGGGTGAGCCACTTGCCTTGGTGCAATAGTTGCCCTACTTTGACGATTCGATAAAGTTGGATCCTTTGTTGTCGAGTGCCCTTGATCTACGTGTCCAAAATATGATCACTGGATGCATGTTGTATGCAGTCGGGGTTGAGCTCTATTGGTGTCAGTTGTTCTGCTACTTCTGAGGTGTCCAATAATGGTGGGGAATAAGGGCAAAGGAGATCCACATTGAACACTGGTTGCAGGCCAAGGAAAGGAGGAATGTTGAGCTCAAAATCATTATCCCCCACAGCCTTGGTGATGGTGTACGACCCATAATGGAGTGGGTGAAGCTTCCGATGGGGTCCTGTAAGGCCTTCTTTCTGCAAGTGCAACCAAACTTTGTCACCCATCTAAAACTTATGTGGCACCTGATGTTGATCATGGTGTTGCTTGTACTTGTCATTGGACTTCTGTACGATATCCTAAACTTGTTGGTGGATGTGCTATATCTGCTCAATGAACTGAGTGGCTTTGTTAGCTTCAATTGGAGTAGGAGATGAGTCGATCGAGGTAACTGTAAGGCGAAGTGCAACATCTATGGGACCCAATGGTTGGAATCCCAAACCCACCTGAAAGGGGTTGTGTTCAGTTGAGCTATGCAGGGTTCGATTGTAGCTATGTTGGACATAGGGAAGGCTCTCATAACATGTGCGAGGTTGCTTGGAATTATACATGCAAAGGATATGCACAATCATTCAATTTACGACCTCGGTTTGGCCATCTGTCTGGGGGTGGAAGGTCGTGGATTTAGTGAGCTTGGTGTCCAACAGTGACTAGGGGCTCGACCAGAATGTGCTGAGAAATCAACTGTCCTGACTTGAGACAATGGATTTTGGGATTCCAAAATGTACCCAGACTTGTTCAAAGAAGAGCTTGGTAGTGGCCTCTGTTGTGATGCTCTTCTTATAGGCAACCAGAATCGCCATCTTAGAAAAGTGATCAACAACCACAAAAATACAGTGATTTCCCCACTTGGTGGATGGGAGGCCTAACATGTAGTCCATTGAGATGGATTCCCATGCTTGTCAAGAGGAGGAAGAGGGGTGTATAGGCCCTGTTTCTTAGTGGTCAGTTTGGCAATAACGCAGACAGTGCAGGACTTGATATAATTTTTGATCTCCTACTGAAGTTTTGACCAGTAGAAATGTTTATGTAGCATCTCCATTGTCTTTTAGATGCTTAAGTGTCGTGCCACCCGACTGTAGTGGGATTCCTAGATCAAATTCTCTCACTCGCTTGATGGAACACAGATATGGCCCAGACGACACAACAACCCATCCTGAAGATGGAAATTATCGACAACTGCGTTTGCACCCAACATTTGGTAGGTGGTGGCGAAGTCTAGGTCTGTCTCATAGAGTTGGGGCCATCCAAAGGTCTCATGGTTGCAATATTCTAGCACCATGGTGATTGTCATGACTAGCGGTCTACTAAGGTAATCAGTGACGTGTTTGGTGCTTCCTGTTTTATACTTGATGTTGAGGTGGAATTGTTGCAAGTATGTGGACCACTTTTGATGGCGGTCATTCTACAATTTTCCTTGTGTATGCATTAACTGCAGTGGCTTATGATAAGTGTGGATGATTGTATCCTTCCCAAGAATGTAATGTCTCCATTGGTGGTAGGCTTGCAAAATTGAGTACATTTCTTTGTCATAAGTAGGGTACTTACGGACAACATCTGATAGTGTTTCACTATGATAGGCCACAGGGTGGTCATGCTAAGTGAGAACGACACCCACAACATAGTCTGAAGCATTTGTCTCGATCTCAAAGGGATGTTGTAGGTCTGGTAGTGAAGGCATTGGGTTGAGCACAAGCGCTACTTCAAATCATTGAATGCTTGTTGTTGGGACCGACCCCACGCAAATTTTTCCTTACCACCACCCCTAGTTATTTGGCTAAGGGCCCATGCAATATGGGAGAATCCCAACACAAACCTGTGGTAGAAATTGGCAAGGCCCAAGAAGCTCCAAAGCTCAGTGAGTTTGGTTGGGGTTGGCCAGTCACGAATGACTTGGCTCTTGGCTGGATCCACATGTACGCCATGCTGATCAACGATGTAGCCTAGGTAATGGACCATGTCTATGTCGAAGGAGCATTTTTCCAAGTTGGTGTATAGCTTGTGCTGTCGTAGGGTGTGCAGAACCTATTGAATATGCTGCAAGTGTTCTTCCCAAGTCTTGTTATAAATGAGAATGTCATCCAGATACACCACTATAAAATTATTGGTGAATGGTCACAGAGTATCGTCCATCATCCTCATGAAAGTGGTTGGAGAATTTGTCAAACCAAAGGGCATGAACAACCATTCAAAAAGGTATTCCTTTAGCTTCAAGATGGTCTTCCATACATCTGTTTGTTCTATCGAGACCTGGTGGTAGCCAGACTTCAAATCAATCTTACTGAAGTATTTGGACCCCGTGAGTTGATCAAGGAGGTCGTTGATTTGGGGAATCGGGTACAATTTTCTGATTGTGATTTTATTCAAAGCTCGGTAATCAATGCAGAGTTGTCAGGTTCCATCTTTCTTCTGTACCAACATGATTGGGCTCCCGAAAGGTGATGAGCTAGGACGGATGTGCCCCTTGTGGAGCAGTTCTTGGATTTGTCGCTTGATCTCCTCATTATCTAACAGAGAGAGGCGATAGACTGGCCCATTGGGCAGCATTGCGTCAGGGGTTAGATCGATGGGGTGCTTAACCTGACAGCTTAGAGGTACCCTGGTAGGTGAGGAGAAGATATCTGAGTATTCTTCCATGACCTTATCTACTTTCTTTTGTTGTGTGGAGAGATCGGTCGTAGATACCCTCAATGTGGTTGTGATCTTTAGCTGATTCTGAGAGTGAATCATGAAGAAGACAAACTTCCTCATCTAAGAGATGATCTTCCTCCATTTCTTAGCAGAGATCAAGGAAATAGAACTAGGTGGGACTGCCTTGGGTATCCTATACAATTTCTTGTTCAAAGTAATAATAACACTATGAGGCCTAGACTCATATACAGCATGACATTTCCATAAATAAGGTTGGCCCAAAATAACATCACAAAATTTGAGAGGAGCAACATCACACAATACCTCGTCTTCAGGCTTGATGTCGTATGAAAGTCGACACTGTTGGCTGACGCGGAGATCACTTCCTTGGTAGAGCCATTCAATGGTGTAGGGTTGTGGGTGCGGCGTTGTCAGCAGGGACAACCGCTTGATGACCTATGCTGAGATGAGGTTCTTATGGCTACCGCTATCAACGATGAAGTGCAGCGGGGTGCCTTTTACCCACATCTATGAATGGAAGAGGTGCTTTCCTTCTTCTTGCTCATCTGGTTCACCAGGCTAGAGCTTGGTGGTAGCAACAGTGGCACTCAGTTCTGCGCCAATGATCTGTCTTCCCCTTTCTGGTTCCGACTCAGAGTCAGAACCCGCATTTGATTCAGAAGCTTTCACTTTGGCCACCAATGAATACTTTGAGCGGCAGTCAACAGTGTTATGCCAAGGGCTCTTATGGAAGTCACACCACTTTCCAATGTCTTTCTTTATCTTTTTGGTGTCTTTATTTGCTTGTGGCTTGGACTGGTTGTCCTGATATTTCCCATATTTGTTATGTCCCTTGTTTTGTGGGTTGGGGCCGCCCTTTCCTGGCTTTTGTTTTGAGGGGTTCCCAGGCCCAAATTGTCGCATCTTTTGTTTGAGCTTCTTCTCGATTTTTTTGGCATATCGGTAGGTCATGCCCAAGGATGAGATGTCCAGAAATTTCATTTTAGTCTAGATGTATCTATGTAGAGCACCGCGATACTTGAGCAGTAGATGTCACTCTGAATCTTTGATACCCAACTTGGTGCACAAGGTATGCAAGATATTTGTGAAATTTGACACTGTTTGGTCTCTTTCTTGCCGCAGTGTGGTCCATTTGGTATACAAGTCGTCATAACTTTCGACAGGGTAATATTGTTCCTTAATAACATCCCTTAAGGATTCCCAAGTGGCAATGATTGTAAATAATGAGGGTTCCTCTGTTTTCTTTTCCTCACAGAAAGTTTCCCACCAATATTTGACATGGGGAACGACTTTGAGGAGCGCAAAAGTAATTTTTTATCTATTCGAAAAGTTATGGATAGAAAAATACCCTTCTAGTAGATTCAACCACTTGTCTAAAGCATCTGCATCTATCTGACCTTCAAATATAGGAATATAGAAGTTTATTTGTACCTTGAAGGGGGCGCTGCCTCTTCTCGAAGAAGATGCGTCGCTTGTTGGTAGTCGCCGAAGGATTTGTGCGAAACTATCCATCATATCGTTCCTTTGTTGTGTGAGGGCTTCCTCAAGAAACACTTTGAAAGGATCTCTTGTCCTATAATATTTCTTTTCTCCTGCCATGAGAGGTCTCTTAGGCGTGTGAGATCTTTTTTCCTCAAGAGAAACAAGCTCGAGACCCAACTCTTTGTACTCTAACCTCATTGGGGACATGCATTAAGACAACAAGGAGCAAACCGCTTTGGTACCATTGATCTGGATGTAATGAGAAGAACGAAATGACTACAGATTATTAACAGGTTCTTAACACAAAATAACAGAGATACAGTAAAACGGGTTTTCTATTCAATAATGAAATAAGATGAAACTATAAAATGTAGCGGAAAACAAGCTTGTTGGAATGGTGGCGGCTTATCTCTAAGAAGAGATGTGACAGTTGTGTTGATTTGAAAGAAGATGGTTACAATGAGGCTCTGAAGGCCTTTTTACAATAAACAGGAATGTTAAAAACCCTATACATCCAAAAACCTAACCCTAGGAGATGAAGCACCAAAAGTCATGTGGGCCCCGTTTGGGTAAGTCAGTACATCAACTTCCCGGGGTCGTAACTTTTGCATATGATCTCTGTTTGACGCACTCAATACCTCATTAGAAATATCAATTCGAGGACTACAAAGTTTGTGTGAGTAACATCAAAGGAACTTCCATGTTGCTCCTCGTTTTCCCAAAAAACGTCATTTAGGGCCTCAAAACGGCTCTGGAAGTTTCAAGACCCGGAAAACTACTAAAAATAGTAAATTACCAAAATTGCCAGAAATTTGTTTTGAGCCAGTTGGAAAGGTTGGTGGCCATTGATATCCACCTGGATCATGGCTAGACCTTTTCTTTATATTTTGTTGTAATTCTGCTTTGAGTCTGATAACTTCCTGCTTGTAAAGGATATAGGATGATCTAAGTCACCTACTCCTGGTTGCGCCAAAATTGCTCCAAGTGCTATTTTTTATGCATCTACATGTACAATAAATGTCTTTTCCCAATCAGGAAATACTAAAATAGGTGTTGTCACCATCTTCTCCTTCAAAGTATCCAATTCCTGCTGACAATCCTCGTTCCACTGAAATTTGGTGTCCTTCTTTAGCATCTTTTCCATCGGCATGGTAACATATGCATACCCCTTGATAAACTTCCTATAGTACCATGTATGTCCAAGTGTGGCTCTTAACTGGCGCACTGACTTTGGTGGTGGTACGTTCACAATTACAACAATCTTAGCAGGGTCAACTACTAACCCTTGTTTACATACCACATGTCCTAAACGTATCCCAAAAGGTGTGTTGAAAATACATTTCTTGATGTTTAATGAGATTTGACATTGCTTACACCTGTCCAACATTAGTCTTAAGAATTCTACATGATATTTTGAAAGACTAAAAACATTCCAGTCATCCAAATATACTTCTAAGAACTTATGTATTAAATATTTAAAAGCAGCTATGACCACCCTTGAAAAGATAGCTAGTGCATTCTTCAATCCAAAGGGAATAACTGTATACTGATAGGATCCCCATTTTGTGGCAAATGTAGTCTTATGCCTATCCTCTGGAGCTATTTTAATCTGATGATAACCTGAGAATCCATCTGTGAATGAATATGCTTCCTCACCCCCCACATTCTCTAATATCTCAACTATAAAAGGGGTAGGGAAGGGATCATGTAAGTAAGAGTCATTCAATTTCCTTAGATCTACACAAATTATTATTCCCCCTTTTTTTTTTTTTTTTTCTGGACTACCATGGGACTAATCCATTCGGATTCTTCCACTGGCTCTATGATACTAGCTTCTAGAATTCGGTCAAGTTCTGATTTCATTGTTTTCTTATACACTAGATTCAGCCTGTAAGTTCTCTGTCTACACGACAAGAACTACGCGATGGCGTTGGTTTCGTTCGAATCTAAGAACTTTGAATTTTTTTCCTTCTCGGATCCATTTTGGATCACTCTCAACTTATATAAATGACTTGCAATTATTTTATAGTCTGCAACTCTGACTACCAAGTTTTCCTTCTACATGGTACTAAACTCCTTTGGCGCAACTCTTGTTCTAAAAAATTCAATGATATCAACAAAGTAGTCATTAGCTATTTGAACTGAAAATAATTGTGCATAAGGGAAGTTGTCTTCTAATTTAGCAGGTTCTTCTCCATTGGTTATACTTGATAAGTGATCTGGTCTAACATTCAGTTTCCCTGGTTTAACTATTACTTCAAAATCAAATTCCTGGAACAATAATATCCATCTATAGATGCTCCCTCCCCAATACTGGCATGTTGACTATATATTTGAGGTCAGGATGATCTGTGAACATTTTAAAGTGCTTGCCCAATAAGTAATGTCTGAATTTCTACAGTGCATGCACCATGGCTAGACCTTTTCTTTATATTTTTTTGTAATTCTGCTTTGAGTCTGATAACTTCCTGCTTGCAAAGGATATAGGATGATCTAAGTCACCTACTCTTGGTTGCGCCAAAATTGCTCCAAGTGATATTGTTGATGCATCTACATGTATAATAAATGTCTTTTCCCAATCGGGAAACACTAAAATGGGTGTTGTCACCATATTCTCCTTCAAAGTATCCAATCCCTGCTAACAATCCTTGTTCCATTGAAATTTAGCGTCCTTCTTTAACATCTTTTCCATCAGCATGGTAATCTATGCATACCCCTTGATAAACTTCCTATAGTACCCTGTATGTCCAAGTGTGGGTCTTAACTGGCGCACTGACTTTGGTGGTGGTAAGTTCACAATTACAACAATCTTAGCAGGGTCAACTAGTAACCCGTGTTTACATACCACATGTCCTAAACATATCCCAAAAGGTGTCCTGAAAATACGTTTCTTGATGTTTAATGAGATTCGACATTGCTTACACCTGTCCAACATCAGTCTTAAGACTTCTACATGATATTTCAAAAGACTAAAAATAGTCCAATCATCCAAATATACTTCTAAGAACTTGTGTATTAAATCTTTAAAATAAGCTATGAACGCCCTTGAAAAGATACCTAGTTCATTCTTCAATCCAAAGAGAATAACTGTATACTGATAGGATCTCCATTTTGTGGAAAATGTAGTCTTATGCCTATCCTCTGGAGCTATTTTAATCTGATGATAACCCGAGAATCCATTTGTGAATGAATATGCTTCCTTGCCTCCCACATTCTCTAAGATCTCATCTATAAAATGGGTAGGGAAGAGATCATGTAAGCAAACATCATTCAATTTCCTTAGATCTACACAAATTATTATTCTCCCTTGTTTTTTTTCCCGGACTACCATGGGACTGATCCATTCAGATTCTTCCACTAGCTCTATGATACTAGCTTCTAGAATTCGGTCAAGTTCTGCTTTCACTTTTTTCTTATACACTAGATTCAGCCTGTAAGGTCTCTGTCTAATAGGTCTAGAATTTGGTTTTAGGGGTATCTTCATCTCACCCATCTCACCTACTATTCCTTTCATCTCTGTAAAGGTTGCTAGAAAAAAGTCATTGTATTCACACAGTAATTTTGTTATCCTTTCTAGTGTCTACTTATCCCAGTAGTATCTAATGCTTTCCATTTTAGGGTTTTATTTTGTCCCTATGTTTACTTTATTGACCTAATTGGTGCAACAAATGCCTATGACTCCAAAGATGGACCTTCCACCTCTAATTCTCCTTCAATATCTGTTATATGGATGTTGCGTGGATCATATTCTTTTGGTGTATCCTCTGTGACATGATAACATGAGAGTAAGTATTTGACTGTCTATCTGTTATATTGTTGATATTCTGTGATAATTTCCACCTTAGGTTCCTAAAAAAATAACATTCCCTATATCATCTTTAGGGTTGAATCGATATTCGGGCTCTCGTGCTCAAATGAGAAAGTTAAAACAAAATTATGTTGTAATATTTTCCATTTTGTAGTGACTCTTGTTCTATGTACCAGTTCCCCGGTATCCCTTCCAATGTATGAATAAAGTAATGAGGCCATTCTTATGGTGGTGTCAACCTCCATTGTATTGTGCATTTCTTTATGTGCTCAGCTGGTCTTCCTCACCCATCATATTTTTGCAATATATTATTCCCTTGTCCTGCACCAAATCGAATCCACAATAACCTTTTACATTGATACCAATCTTGAATCGTTCACTTGTGCGTGCCCCACCATCTTCCAAGTGTTGCATTGAGTGAAATATCTAGAGCTAACAACCATTGATTTTCCAAAACTTTTTCCTCATAATTTTTCAAGAATTCTTCTAAGTCATTCAAACCATGAAAAGTGGGAGGTTCCCTTACTTCTGTATCAGCCCACATTACTATGCACTCTATTCTAGCGTGCCTCCTTGTGAACACATTTGATATTATGGTAGTTGCGGGAGGTATTAAACCTCCATGTGTAACCCTAACAAGACTAGAATATTTTGGGAAGAAAGAAGAAACCCTAAAGCATTGAACATAAGCCTAGAAGACAAGTCGGCTAAAGAAAATAATTAATATTGAGTTTTTAGCCTCCATAAAGAGAATTTGGCCCAGAAATCTAAGAAAGAGCAGTATAAATAAGGGATTCCAGAGCTCATTTGGACACACATAGCTTTCAATTGCAGAAATTTAGTGCGCACTGTAGAAGTTTAGGAAGTGCGCAAGTCTGGAGAGTAGCTGCAGTTGCAACTACTACAACTTGTATTTTCGATTTTAGGCTTGGAATTTCTGTTGGTTATGGTTTGGACTTTCTTCTTGGTATCCTAGCTCTAGAGAGTGATACACTACCTTGATTGGATATTAGGCCTAGGTTTTTCTTCCAGAATTATTCTCTGTCGAGGTTAAGGTGCTTGGGGGTGGCTTCGACCTATGGTTGGGTGACAATATTTCTATATTTTCTATGGTGAAATGAGCACACCTAATTTTCCAACAGGTTATGGGCCCACACTATCTTCGGATAGTCTGACCCTAGAAGATAGATTGGGACGATTTGCTTAGTTATAGTTGCAGTTGCAGTCAAATTTTTTGTTGCAACAATGAAACCCTAACCCTCTTGTTGAGGCACCTTAATTGAAGAGACTGACCTAATTTCTAGATATCCTAGTGCACCCTGACTTAGCACACCTATTGGCACTCTCAGCAAGCTAAGACGTCAAGTTTGAGTTTTTGATCAAAGTCAAAGGTTGGCCAAGTCAAAGAAGTCATGACTTACTCTATGAAGTTAGAAAACAAGTTAGAAGGGGCTTCTAACTTCAGAGCATGGAATAAAAGGATTGACCTCATCCTTGCCAAGAATAAAGTGTTGGACATCATGAAAGGAAAGATCGTGGAACCACAATTTGAAGAAGGAAAAGAGAAGAAACCTCATAACATTGCAATTATGGAGAAGTTAAAGGAAAATGACATCAATTCCATGAGTATCATAGTGGACTCTATAGAAGACCACTTGATACCCTACATCTCTCATCTTGACTCATCTAAGAAGATGTATGATTCCCTAACTAACCTCTTCTCAGTCAAAAACATTGGACAAGTAATGAGTCTAAAGAACGAACTCTGTGACATGAAAATGAATGATGATGATATCATAACATCATACTTTGTAAGAATCTCTCAGTTAAGAGATCAAATACAATTTATTGAAGAAATCATTTTAGAAAAGGAACTGGTAAATATAGTACTCAATAGCCTTCCCAAGACATGGGATGCATTTTCCGCAAACATGAACACAAGAAAGGAGTATCCCACATTTGAAGAACGTTGGACTTGTTGTGCACAAGAAGAATCAAGGATTAACACAAAAGAGAAATCCCAAAATAAATACAGAGATCAAGCCTTCACAACAAAGTTCAAGAATTTCAGGAATAAGAAGAAGTTTGGCTTGAGGAAGAAACCAAATCGAGAAAAGGATATGTCAAAGATACAATACTTCAACTGTCGAAAATATGGTCACTACAGGAACCACTGTCACAAGTTAAAGAAAAGGAAGGAAACAGATGACGCATCAGTTTCCGAAGAAAGGGAACCCTCAACGAAGGCCAAGCAAGATAAAACAGACTTCTTCCTCTAATTCAAGGTAACAATATTCTTCAAAGTTCTTGTACATACCATGTTTACATAGTTTTTGTACATATCATACATATCTATTTCTTAGAAGATAAGATGTTCAAGTGAAACAATACCTATGGAAGAATAACAAGATAAGGATTGCTATCACGATGACTACATGTCAAGCAATACACATGAAAATATGGAGTACGTTGACAATCCTTGGTAAAAATTCCTGTGGAAGCTATTATATAAGTAACAACTTCCAAATAACTCGAAATCATAATGCAATAAGGAAATTAGAAAAATACTTGTGACACTTTGAAGAATGCAATAAGGATGTTGTTGGCCTTCGACCAAGTTTTGAGGAAACATTGGTCGAGTTTGACCACTTTTTGGACTTCGACGGTCTAGTTGAATATGGAGCGCCCAGGCTGAGCTGAGATCACGGGATCTCACTTGTTTTGTGGACCCAACAAGGGGTTCATTAATTTTTTTGCATTAGGTTTTATGGGATGTCGGCCCATGGGTTTACCCATGATTAGGCCCTTTTGTAAGGGATGTAAAAGTATAAATAAGAAAATATTGTAAGGTAGAAGTAGCTTGGTGAGAAGAATGTAAGTAGCTAAGTGCAAGAGGCAAGTAGTTCTGAGTTGCTTTGTGCAACATACTGTGTATGTAAGGCATTGTGCGTAATAAAGGAGTTGGCTCTGTGCCTTGACCTGATTTTGGGAAGGTGGATCTAGTGCTTAGTGCGTTGATCACCTATCTAGTGCAAATCTTGTCTCTGTGGCTTAGTGCACAAAAGCGGATGGATGTAAGATATTGAAGACTAATAAAGAAGAAGAAGTCATTGGTGGATGTAGCCCCACACCGGGGTGAGCCACGTAAATCTTGTGTTGATGGTTTTCTTTGTGCTATAATGTTTACATTGTGAATCTTCTTAGTGCATTGAATGCTATGAATGATAGATAGACCTATGGATATTTAACGCTTTGTATATGTTGAATGTGTTATATCTAACTTATGATACTAAGTGTGATGTGTATTTTGTCATTATTACTGCGTCGATTTGTACTTAGGGTTTGATCTACAATGTGAATAGAGATAATGAATTAATATACGTTGTTCCTAAGTACCCTGTGAAGTGTTTTAATCACAGATTTGTGTCCCAGCTTGGTTACAGACTCCTGAGTCTTGTAACCCCCCCTTCCTCTACCTTGGGTGAGACTTCGCATGTTTCACAGGTGTTGCCGAAAGGGCCGGTAGTTAAAGTTTTGTTGGTGCGTTGTTGAAGCATTGAACCCTCGGTCTACCCCTGTGCCAACAAATAGTTCTGTTGTCGGGACCTGAAACTGTGATTACTTGGAACTAAAGTAAAGAAAAGAGAGGCTCTATGCATAGATATGATGTTGTAGTGCGTAGTATTCTACTTGAATTGCGATGCTCTGTGCTAAGAGAGAAACCCGATCTGAAGAAAATAGGTAAGATCTTGAAAGAGGTAAAGCTTTGTGCTTGGATAGAGTAAGATAAGTGGAAATTTTTGTTTCGAAAGCATGAATCTAGGTATGTTTGATAGATTGTGTCCTAGTCTGAAAGATAGGGTACAGTTGGAAGAAAAAGTTGATCTAAGTAAATTTGATAGAAATAGAGAAAGATATGTTATTCCTATGCATAGAAAGAATTTTTGGACTAATGAATGGATGCAATAACCTAGAAATAATTTTTGTAGATTGCAGGTCCAGCACTGTGATCCTAGTCCGCAGTACATGAGGAGTTGGGGAACTTACAAGAGAAAGACAGGATTGACATTATGTTATAACTGCAGAAGACCTGGAGATCTTTCTAAGGAATGCCCTGGTATAGGTCCTATTTTTCTTTGTTGTAAAATTGTTGGTCATGAGGTTGAGGATTTCCCAAGGATGATTGCTAAAGTTGAAAGACTGAACATGAGTCAAGAGAATGAGATCATGTTAGAAGATAATCAAGAGAAAGAATCAAAGAAGGTTCAGAATACATTAGACTAGTTGAAATAAATGATGAATGATCACAAAGATGTCAATTTATTAGAGACCATGAAAGAAAAACAACGCATAAGTACAAGAATAGAAGACTTCGACATAGACTATGTCTTGGATGAGGAAACACAAGTGAATATTATGACCTTCATTGGGAAGAATAGGTTTATTTAAAGGAAAGATGATAACCCTATGTGGAAGAGTTGTTATTGTACCTATTATCATTCATGGAACATCGACAAAAGAGGAATTTGAAGTTATTAAGTTTGTTGATAACAACGCCCCATTCCCTCTTTTGTTAGGAAAGACTTGGATTGAGAAAGATTAGATCAAAAGGAAATCAGAGGAAGAAGCTATAGAAAACAAAAAGCAAGAACTAAGGGATTTCATAGCTAGAAAAATAGATCGACTGATAGAAGAACGAGAAGTTGAGTCGAAGCACCATAATACCAGAGAATTAGCTATCGAGATTGAAAGAACGGAGAAGGTTTGAAGGACATATCCATGCAAGAAAGAAGTATATCCACCCAGGAAATAGTAAGGGAAGTGATATTAACTTCAAACCCTTTGAGTGCACATCAGCCATGCGAAGTCACTTCTCTAGGAGAAGATAAGAATAAGAATGGAAAGAGAAATCCATAAACAATTAGAGAGAATCAAATCACAGGAAAGAAGGAAAGGAAGCTCAGTAAGAACAAGGCTAAGTTGGAAAAGATACAAGAAGTTGCAGAGAACAGATGGAAGATTTCATAGATTGGAACTTTGCAGGAGGCAGGTTTGCAGGATTTGAATGTCACTAGAACAATAGAATTGCCCGGAATGGGACTTCGCCATGGCGAAGATATATGACCATTAGAGGCACCTCGACTGTTAGAACGACGCTTCAGAATGACTAGGAAACACATTTACAGGTGGATATATCGTTGTTAGATGTTGAGACTACGCCATAACGGATGGATTCGCATTGATTGAGGCATCCTTGTCCATTGGAGGAATCCATTATGACACTTTCTTACTCAACTCGTTGGACACTGCATTGGGACCACTTTTTTCCACCCGTAATTATCTGAGCTAACAGAGAAGTGATTGTGTGTGTCGAGTTGTGCTATCACACCTCACCATATGTTGTTACCCCGCTATCCATTCACCTACCCTGACTTATTTGTTAACATTGAGAATGTCGACCGAGCACACTGAGCTAGAGAAATATGTCGAAGAAGTTCTGAAGAAGTTTATGGCTGATAAAGCTATGTCTGAGGGAGTACAGGCATCGTCGACCAGGGGACTGCAGGCTTCCCCTTCAATGAGACATCGCTCGAAACATTCCAACCCAGCATCTGAGAAGAGAAGTAAGCACTGCAACGATCTAGATAATGTGAAGCAGATCTCATCAGTCTTACCGGACTATATCCCTCCTTTGGCTTCCGCGGTTAACTGCGATAGCATTCCACAGGACTTTGAATACACATTGATAATCTTGTACATCCTGAAGGGAATACACGTAGTTGGAACCCAATTAGGACAGATCTCGGCATTGAAGAACAATGATTTCAACCTTGGAGACAAAAATAACTACGCCATGTTCATGCCCCATAGATATTTGATGAAGATGACGAGGAAGAATCCTCGCATAGTCTCCCAACCTTGGATAAAGGAGCTCACGTAGTCTATGATACTGAACGTAATAAAGATCCCTCATTGTGGTCGACATCAGGAGGTTAACGCTTGTGTTAAAATCCTCTTATCATGCTATCATGGAGGATATATGTGGATCAACAAGAGCATTACTGTGGATCCGACATTGATCCACCCGATCATAGGACTGAGCATGCAGGGACCCGACCCTCAGCAGTTCTACCCAAGGAAGACCTTAGGTCGCTCCATGGAACAACGCATTAATGAGGCATACGACGAAGTTGCGAAGGGAAAGCGAGGCTACAAGGTAGCCTCCATCCAGGATGGCACAGTGCGCCTAGATTTCCAACTCATAGCGGGAAAGCTCGTCAGAAAGCACCGCCCCACGCAGGTCACCAGGTTCGTGGTGGACCTTGCAGGAAAATGCATGGAGGGGATGAAAATGAATTGGGCAAGTTACCTCATCAACGAGCTCGAGAAAGACTTCCGTGAAGCATAGGATCAGGGATACAAGTTCCATTTCAGCTGGTTGCTTGTGTTGATCACATTTTTCGCTTGGAAAATGTCGTAGGGAGCAGCTTTTCCAGAAATTGAACCATCAGATCCATTGGCCACGAAGTTCTCAACTTTATGGTATATGAATGATATGTTGAAGCAATGGCAGTCGAATGCAATGTTCCATGCCTACTATCAGCAACTGAAGGTTGCCATTGAGTCGTTCTCGCGCATGACACTACGTACTCTGCACCAGTACAGACCGCTAGCTAAGTTTTGCACAGACCCACACTTTATCTATATCACTACGTGTAGAGACGCGAGTAAGGAAGAGTTATAGTCCTATTATAAGCTGAATGACGAAGATATGGAACAGATCATGAAGGAGTGGCCGGTGGAGTTCCTGGTACCGGTTGATGATGCATAACTCTCTGACCTTGACATCATCGGAAGCCCCTTGGTCACCCGATTCGAGCATGCAAGACAGACAAGTGCAAAGAAGAAGAAGAAAAAGGAGGAAGTTTAGAACATATATACTGATGAGGAGGACAACACCTCATAAGAAAGTATACCTGGCTCGCCCGCAGGAGGAGGAGGAGATGAAGTAAATCGAGAAGTAGGAGGGGAAGAAGGAGAAAAACAAGGAGAAAACGAAGATACACCACCGAAGGACCCCCCTACCGAGGCAGAAACATCGAAGAAGAGGAAAGTTTCTCCGCAGAAACCTTCAGCAAGAAAGAAGACCCATGCCAGTAAGCCCTAGCTAGAGGCTACGCTCACGAAGGATGACATCAGTCTAGTCTGCAAAGAAATGGATGATGCGTCCGAGGACCTATTACAGAGATATGGCACGAAGAAAGAAGAGTTGTATGTAAGATTTGAAAAGGAACTTAAGGAGATACAACGATCTATTTAATTTTTCCACACAGTACCTAATGCGCTTTCCTCGTCAGAGACTGCAGAATTGGGGGATGAGCTCGCCCAATTGAGAATATTAGTAGGTGCAACAGAGGCTTGGCTTCAATGAGTCCAAGAATAAAAGGAACAGACCATAGAAGCCCTGAAGAAAGAAAAAGAGGAGATCTTATAGCAATTAAGAGTTGTGTGGTACTGTGTAATCGCGTATGAAAATGAGAAAGATGAGTTCTAGGCAATGCTCGAGGAAAACAAAGTGAAGATACATAGGGAAAAGGACCAGCTACTCGTAGAGCAGACTGCAGTCAAAGAAGTGGTGAGAAAGAACTTCACTCTGTGCCAGGCTTGGCACATGAGGAACATGAAGAAGTCGAGTTGCAGCTTCAAGCAAGAGTAATGGATTTGGAGCTTCAAGCAGTACCAAGAACACCGTAAAAGTGCACGATTAGAGGGAGGAAGTCACTAAGAGTGCAGTGGAAAGGATCATAGACATCGCCTTAAAATGCAAGAAACTAAGCAATAGAAGTGCACAGACCTATGAATGCCTCATGGAAGACCCAGAACTTAGGAAGTTGGAAGTGTAGCAATAGGCACTAACAGTTCAAGAGAAGATGAAGTCGCTCATTGTAGTTGAGAGAATGAAGACATCACAAGAACAATGCGCGGTCCAGCAGCAAATTACTGCCATCCAGGGCAGAGTAATAGAAGTCACATAGAGGGTACAACCGGTGCAGGATGAAGCCTGTGCGGTGTTTGAAGAGATCGAGGGACAAGGTTCGCAACTAGACCAAGTAGTTGCGGCAGTGGAACAACGTCTGGAAGGGCCTGTTACAATGCAGATTATCCAGGAGTTCATTGAGCAAGAGGTTCAGGTGAGGCAACAATTTGAGGCAGCTTGAGCTAATCTTGAGGCCTTTGAAGCAGCGCTGCCCAGATATGAATGAATCAGGACGAGTCACGGGTGAGTGTTGGGGGCATGTTGTCCCTCGAACAAGTTTTGAGGAAACATTGGTCGGGTTTGACCAATTTTTGAACTTCGACAGGCTAGTTGAGGATGGAGCGCCCAGGCGGAGCTGAGATCGCAGGATCTCACTTGTTTTGTGGACCCAACAAAGGGTTCATTAGGGTTTTTGTATTAGGGTTTATGGGATGTCGGCCCATGGGTTTACCCATGATTAGGTGTTTTTGTAAGGGATGTAAAAGTATAAATAAGAAAAGATTGTAAGGTAGAAGTAGCTTAGTGATAAGAATGTAAGTAGTTAAGTGCAATAGGCAAGTAGTTCTGAGTTGCTTTGTGCAACAGAATGTGTATGTAAGGCTTTGTGCGCAATAGAGGAGTTGGCTATGTGCCTTGACCTAATTTTGGGAAGGTCGATCTGATGCTTAGTGCGCAGATCATCTGTCCAGTGAAAAGCTTGGCTCTGTGACTTAGTGCACAAGAGCGGATGGATGTAAGATATTGAAGACTAATAAAGAAGAAGAAGTTGTTGGTGGACGTAGCCCCACACTACGTAAATCTTGTGTTGATGGTTTTCTTTATGCTATAATGTTTATACTATGAATATGCTTAGTGCATTGAATGTTATGAATGATATATAGACCTATGAATGTTTAACTCTTTGTATATGTTGAATGTGTTAGATATGACTTATGATGCTAAGTGTGATGTGTTTTTTTTCAATATTACTACGTCGATCTATACTTAGGGTTTGATATGTGATGTGAATAAAGATAATGAATTAGTATACATTGTTCCTAAGTACCCTGCGAAGTGTTGTAATCACAGATCTATGTCCCAGCTTGGTTACAGACACCTGAGTCCTGTAACCCCCCTGCCTCTACCTTGGGTGAGACTTCACCTGCTTCGCAGGTGTTGCCAAAAGGGTTGGTAGTTAGGGTTTTATTGGTGCATTGTTGAAGCATTGAACCCTGGGTCTGCCCCTATGCCAACATATATAGACGAAAGCATGGACTCTCTTAGATGGAGGGAGCTGATTACAGAATTCCAAAATAAGAGCATGCATTCATGCATGAAGCAAGGATTAGGAGGAAGCTAATCCTAAATGATATGATCCATAAAGGATTATGAAGTATCTGTCCATGTTCCCATTGAAAATAGCATCCATGATAAGAAACACATGTTCAGTTTGACATTAGAAGAAGTCTTCTTCGAAAAGAAGCCTTAAAGTATCCTTGCTTGTCCATATACATCCATGATCCTATGATGAAAGGAAGAAGTTGGAATCTTCAGGGCATGGAATCTATAGAAGACTCCATGGACCCAAGAGCTAAAGAGAAACATGAGAAAGAACATGAAGATTCCAAGAAAGAAAGAAAATCTAGAGCAACCAGTTATTATACCGAGAATCACAAAGACTACCATCTTGGTTTGAACCCACTAGAAGCAATCAAGAAGAAGAAATAGAAGTTATGATAAAGGACAGTGTATGTAAGAAAATGTGAAAAATACTTATGAATGGAAGCATTGTAAGATTCAGAAGTTCTTCTAGAAGAAGGGAAAAAGACTATGATGACAACTCGTTCCAGTAAACTAGATATACCTTCTGTAGTATCCATGGATTGGAATTTACATATAAAATAATGTTCTTCCCAAATAAATCAACTTGAGAAAGAAGCTTATACCAAAAAGAGACCCATGTATGAAGATGTTAGAAGACCTTGTATGGATTCAAACAACTTGATGTAGAGTATCTTATATACAACAGAAGCATGGTGAAAACCTTCTATGACAGAAATAGTGTATTAGAATGGTTACTCAGACGTCCGAGATGATGCATTGCTAATCCATGAGAAAATATCATGATGACAGAAGAAGTGCTACTTGGATATGTTTCAGTTTGAGATTTTTCACGATGTCATGAGCTAGTAGAAAATAGAGGTACTGAATTAAACCACGATATATTGTAATGATTAGAGCTATGTGAAGCCTTTAGAGAAAACCAGTTTTCCATGATAGATCGAAGTACATTGAGATCAAGAATTATATTCTCTATGATAAAGTCCAGAAGAGAGAAGTGATTCTCCAATATATCTCCACCGATGAACAGATAGCAAATATGTCCAAGATGAAAAGTTTGTGTACTTAAGAAACAAGTTGGGGCTCATGGAGACAACTTCCTTATTGAAAAATGAAGATATTACCCCCAGGTTGAGAGGGAGCATTGATATGTTATTGATTTATGGACAATCAATTTTTAGTTCAAAAAAGGGTCCAGGATGAGTAGTTCCTTTCCAGTTCGGAAAGTGGTTTGAGATTTCTGACGGATAGGAATTTTCCAGTTCGGAAAATAGTCCAGATCGTACAATCATTTTCGTAATGAAAATAGTTCGATAGATTGTTGATGTACCATAGACAGTGCTTCCCCTTGTGGTCGGTGTGGGAGAATGGCCTAGGAAAATCATTCTTCTTGGAAGTCACTCTAAGTAATGGCCAAGTAGAATGGTCTACCTCGCTGGGCAATCATTCTTTCAAAGTTCACAGTTGTGAGCAGTTTCCAAGAATGGCATGTTTTGGAGGTTGGTGCAAGATAGTTATTTCCATTAGGAAATGGTTTGGACAGTCATTCCCTAGGGAAGACTCATTCTCTCCAGGTTGCACTATGATTAGTGCCGAAGGAATGGCCCAGTTAGGTGAATGGTCCAGGTTCAACAATCAGGGACAGGAATTCCCTAGGGAAGACTCATTCTCTCTAGGTTTCACTATGATTAGTGTCGGGGGAATGGCCCAGTTAGGTGAATGGTCTAGGCTCAAAAATCAGGGATAGTTATTATTCTATGCTTGAGATGAATAGTCCAGATAGCCCATGACTGATGTTTTACCTTCTAAGGGAAGACGATCTTCTAGATCTCACATATGTGAGTGGAAGAATGGCTCAGATGACTCAGTTTATATCATGATATTGTTTTATGCAAGTTGATATCAGATGATATGATTTTTGTGGAGATTGTATGTCTCTGGATAGTAGATGCATGCTACTATGGTGGATGTGTTCCACTAGTTGTGACTATGCGTCATTGATTAAGTAGTTGTGTTTTACTTGTTGTGGTTGTGTACCATTGGATAGTAGTTGTGTACTACTATGGATAGAAACAGTTGTGTTCTATTGAATGGCATTGTTATGATTTCCATGAAGACTATTAGTAGTGTTGGAAATGATTATCATCTAGATGGATAGTCAGTGTGTTGGTGGACAGACATTCTACAGGCAGAAAATGTTCCAGGACATTTATTCTTCTAGGACATATGTTTGGATTAGAAGAATATTCCTTGTAGCCCATGGTGTAGCTTCCAACATATGCTGGAATAGTTATTCTTCTAGGATATATGTCGGGATTAGAAGAATGGTTGTTGTATCACTCTATGGAGTGAGTGACTTATTCAACATCATGCTTGATTACTCAAATGGAGTATGGCTTTGAGACATTATATAGTTGATGCTATCTGATGATACTGATAGTGATGATGGTGCTCATGATTTGATCATGAGATAGCATGTGCGGATACGATGATGCTACTGGTTGAATGGTATGTTTGTGCTCAAGACCATTACCTTTAAATACCTCCCTAGCTAAGAGGGAGTGTTGATATTATGGTAGTTGCGGGAGGTATTAAAACTCTACGTGTAACCCTAACAAGAATAGAATATTTTGGGAAGCAAGAAGAAACCCTAAAGCATTGAACAAAACCCTAGAAGACAAGTCAGCTAAATAAAATAATTAATATTGAGTTTTTAGCCTCCAGAAAGAGAAATTGGCCTAGACAGCTAAGAAAGAGAAGAATAAATATAGGATTCCAGAGCTCATTTGGACACACAGAGCTTGCAATTGCAGAAATGTAGTGCACACTGCAGAAATTTAGTAACTACGCAATTCTAGAGAGTAGCTGCAGCTGCAGCTACTGCAACTTGTATTTTCAATTTTAGGCTTGGACTTTCTCTTGGTTATGTTTTGGACTTTCTTCTTGGTACACTAGCTCTAGAGAGTGATATGCTACCTTGATTGGCCATTAGGCCTAGGGTTTTCTTTCAGAATTATTCTCTGTCAAGGTTAAGGTGCTCAGGGGTGGCTTCGGCCTATGGTTGGGTGACAATATTGCTATATTGTCTATGGTGAAAAGAGCACACCTATTTTTATAACAGATACTTCATGTAGTCTCTGTTGTTAGTTCTCCAAACCTATATCTAAGTCTGAGGAACACGATGTAATTCTTCTCCAGCTGAGTATCCCATCTATAGTTTTTGTTGAAATAACCTTCTTCTCATGCGGTAGTCCTATATAATTGATTTATTTCCTCTAAGTCTAAACATGTCACCTCTACAAACCTTTGTCCTTCTGAGGGATCCAATGGTGCAATCACTCTATATTCGCCTGATTCAAAAGTCATTTTTCATTTCTTCGTGTTGATCACATTCTGGTTATCAAATTCTCAGTCCAATCCAAGTAATGTTGGGTAGGGTGTTGTGCCATCTACTATTTCTATAACTTTAAAAGCTTCCACAGTGCGCACTCCATCCAAGTTTACTATTACACCTTTAAGTATTCTAATTGGTAACACTATGTTGATTTTCCAATTTCAACTGGATAGGTGAATACCCTAATGTGGGTTCCCCCATGAACTACCATGTCTTTTTAGGTAAGACATTCACTTCAGAGCCTAAATCAAGTATGACATCTCCAATATTCAAATACCCGATGTTGGCATTTAACCTGAATTCCCTGCTTTTTCTTCTTGTTGTATGGATATGATTAACTGTCTTTTGTTCTAACTTCCATTCTAATTTTGTGTTGCATATTTCTAGCAAGTTCTATAAGAACTTAATGGATGATGGATAATTCAATAACTTGACACAAGATTGTAGAAAAGTATTTAGGTTACTTACTTTCTCTAAAGGTTGTCCTTTACTGGTGTGATTCATTGAAGGTGGCATTTCGTACAATGGTGGATCCTGACTTTGCTGCACAATTGATGTAGATGCAATGTTCTCTTTTAGAATCTCCTGTCTGGCCTCCTAAAATGTCTCCTTTTCTTTCTGTGCGTCAAAATGATTCTATGGCTCAGTTTTCTTCTTTATCCACTGGTGTTGAGATGGATCTTGTTTTGTTGCATTGGCTCCTGTCCTGGATCCTCCTCGAGTCACTATGTTGATATTATTTACATCATCCTTGGCTTCTGTTGAAATCCACTAGATGTTCTGATTGTTCTGGTTCCCTTTTTCCTATATTTTTCCCAATAATGTTGGGTAGTCTTCTTTGTTGTGGTCTGTTGCACGACAATACATACCTGTCGCAGGTGGAAGTGGATAGTCTCTTGCATAGTGTCCTGGTTACTGAAAATTATGGAATATTACCGGCCCTTTACCTCATCCAAATCCTCCTCTATCCCGACCTCCACCTTTATCTCTGTACGGTGCATTGTATTGGGGTATCTGGTTATATTGCACGATATTATACAATGGTTGATCATTGTTGTATTGTGACTGCACAATATTGAATTGTGGTTGCACATTATTGAAATGTGGTGTAGCTTGTCTTGTCATCATCTCTACTTATACCCTATAAGTATCTGAAGTTCTCTCTCTCATCAATTCTAACATTCTAGAGTACTTGTCATCACGACCCACTGATTTGCAAAAATTGCAGTAAGAACTTTTTGGCACTATCTTATACTTATGAATCATTGGAAAATGATATGGATCATGCCCATGTGTCTTAAAAATTTCACACCATGGTCCTCTTGTAGGCAAGGGGTTTATCACCCTTGCATCCAAGTGTTGCGCAAAGGTTGGACATTCATTCTTATGGTTTCCTTCTATCCTACATAATGCACACCAAACAACTTCTCTCTTCTCTTTCCCTTTATTCTGGTTTAACTGAAATGTCAGATTCTTCGGATCCTCTTTTATCTCTTCTGGTGTTGGATCTATCTGTTGATACTGGATTTCTTCCAGCTTCTTACAATGCCTCTGCCTAAGTTTAAAACTTTTATTGTCTCAAAGGATACTTCAAGTGTGGCAATAGTGAGTTAAAAAATAACTGCCTATGTTACATGTCAGTAATAGAGTACTTCAACTTACCTTTCAAATGTTTGAACCTTCGATCAATCTCCCAGACCGAATCACCTGGTTTCTTCCTAATCTCGATCATTTCATTCATGTACTGGTCTTGTGAGCTTATCTTCTGAAATTCATTTACCAACAAATTTTTCACGTCTACGGCAATCTTTGGTGCTCCTTGTGGAATGTTTACATCAAGGCTCATGCACCAGTCTAGCACACAATCTCTGAGTTTTATAGCCAACTGCGCCACTTTTGTATCCTCGTCTGTGACCTGCTTTGCTTCCCATATATTTTCATAGATTAATAAATTCTTCTTAGGGTCCTCTGACGCCTTGCCACGAAACTTTGGTAATATGATAATGTAATCTACTCCTTCCATTTTGAAACGTCTTGGACTACATCCTTCACGCAAGGTAGATGGTTCACTACTACTTCCCGAACCTGTACCCCCAATTGGTTTTTCTCTATTAGACCCCTGACCTGCTCCCCCTCTTCTACTAAAAATTGGTTGTCTAAAATATGGTGTTCCTTCAGGTGTATTAGTCACACATAGGGTTGTAGGTTCCACACTAACCGTGATCTGGACTGGAGTTCTTCCCTCTGTTCCTGACACTGGACCTCTTTTTTTCCTTTCATATGTTGTGCACGAGATTTCCTCAATCTTCTCCATAGCCAAGAGATCCTCTACCTATTCTTCATTGCTCTCCAAGCCTTCTATGTCGGTTATGGCCCTCTTTTTGTTATTCATCTTATATTGGTAAGGTCTACCGTTGTGCGTCGTTCTAGATTTTTCCATTATCTTCTTGTTTTGGTCCTCATCCATCATGATTCATTCCATGGCCTCCTTCTTCTTCCCCTTATAAAATGCCTTGTCCATATCTCAGACTCATGACAGTGCTTCCCCCCTTCCCCCATGCACAAAGGGAATTTTAACTATCTAATTCCATGGTCATCAGGCCTTTGTCATATAATAAAATCTTTATGGAAGTGTAAAGTGATCTTATGTACCTACCTATGGGTCCCTTTAGAAATTATTTCTTGGCACCAGTGTACAACTTCACAGTATCAACTGCAAATTCAGTGATAAACCCTACAATAATATTGTCTAACCAAAAATATATTACGCACGTAAATTTATTATTGACTTGTTGCAACTGCACGATCTCCACAAGATGCCACTCCAGTTTTCTTATCTACTTCATAGGATGGTTTTCCTTTAACCTTAATAACCACTCATGTAACAGATACATAAATTCACATAAAAATACCTCATGCAAGTCGCTAAACACATATTTGTCGAGATATTTTCGTGGTGTATATTTAGGGTTTTAGTTGTCCTACTGCACAAACTCAAGATCCTTTGTTCTTAACCATCTTTCAATCTCCACCTTCGTTGGATTCCATGGCATGAACATTCCCTTCTACATTTTCATTCTCCGTGTTGTTCTTCAATAGATCCCTTCCAATCTATCATGTGCAGTTCCAACTGGCAACAAAACCATTTTTTGGATGCTTGGGCTGACCCAGGTTATGATCTCAAAGGTTACCAACAAAACCTTCAACCTATCCACTCTCTTGGTAAACTAGAAGGAAATGCTACGCACAGAGTGCATAGTACAGTGTCACCCGAGATAGCTTATGGGGGACTGCAATACCTAGCTATATGTAGTCATGGAAGGGATTCAGATTGTACAATGCTTTTTTCCTCATTCATCACACTTATTATCCATTCATATAAATATGGTATGCATTCATTATCCAAACTATGCATGCATGCTTTCATAATCTAAGTTATACATTCATTATTTAATTGATAAATAACATAATAGTAAAACAACCATTGTTATTGGATAAATCCGTAAGTGCGGACACAAACTGATCTCCCTAGATCCACCTGGATCTAGAACAAAGCAAGACAGAACATGACTCTTTCCCTAGATTTTAACTATTGAATTAAATAGGAGGCAAGAAAAAATGGCATACCTTATGATCGCTTCCTATGGTATTTGTTGCTCCTGCTTCACTCCAATTCTCTTGTGCAGCCAAGACCAAGACAACACAAACCAACCAAAGTGAATAAAGCACAATCTATTCAACAGTCAATCTATGTATATGATCAAGGAATTATACAATAAAGTGGAATTATCTTTATGGGAAAGGGACATATTATTGTATCATATTAATGGAAAGTAAAGATTACAACCTGAGCCTTGATGTCACAAACTTCCTTTCGATGGCCCTTGGCTCTGACACACACAGTTTCTCACTTGCATGAAGAAGATCAACCACCTTTGATAAACTTGCTGGAGTTTCTTAGCTGCTGTAGCTTCAGTCCTTCACACAATTCTTTCACCAATTCTCCAATGTATCTTGCTTAACCTTCTTGCTTCTAACTTTTTCCATGAGAATTCCCTCAATATATAGGAGAGAATGAATTAGTTACTTGGATAAGAATGATCCCAAAATATCAGGGAATCCAGTACTAGGATAACCATTCGAATGCCATCTCATCCTTCTAGAAGATTCCCTTCTAGAAGCATCGAGAATTCATCTTTTTCCTTGCTTTAGAAAGAGTTCGCACCCTAGTAGTTCAACACAGTGCGAATTTCTCGCACCCTGGCTTAAGGCAGCCTGTGAGAATAATGCATTCTCGTAGGCAAATATACTAGCAGCCTGCGAACAGTCCTCAAAAATGTGATTTCTAGAAAGAGATGAAGGTAACTTTTCTCAGGATAAAGTTCTAATGAAGAGCTTGAGTACACCATCATCAATACATCATCATGACAACCAAAATCATGGGTAACAGAATGCCCCCCAAAGTATGAGGTTGGAACCAGTGACAACCGATAGACTTTGTAAGTTGCATGTGTGTGTCGGGAACTAGGAGCACACCTAATCGAAAACCTGTGAACAACCAAGCATCTGCAAAATATCATATATACCAATTCTGAGGTAGGCATTCCCATACTCAGATCACAGACTGATGACATTATAGACATGGGTCATGGCCACCAATCATACACTATGGATCCATGCCGTCAAAATATATCATAGCCATCGAAATACACTGTGGATCTATGTGAGAAATTTCAAACCAAGACGACATAGCCACGAAACATACACAGTGGATCTATGTGTCACAAATTATACATATTCCATTGTAACCTGGACAAAAGAGATGATATCCAGGGTCTTCAATCTCGTCGCCCAAAGTACGAATCTAACCATGTGATTACATGTGTTGAAGTCGAACATGGTAGAAACCACTTGATTACCGGTCATTGATGAAACCGTTAACAAGTGCGAAGGAAATCACCATTGATGTCAATGACTCCCAAGGTAACATAGTACAATCCATCGAGTGTAAATAAATGAGTTGAAGTCAAACATCTAATGGAATCTTTCGATCAGGGGTCAATGATGTAAACCCACTGTCGAAAGCGAGGAAACTTTCCATTAAGGCATGCAAGCTCCAAGGTACCAAATAATTTCTAAGTCTTGATTCCGGATAATGAGCTGAAGTCAACGGAACAAAACTCGTCATAGGAGGGCCTTGATGTATCCCCCATCAATCACACGAAATGAGTAACAGATGTTGAAGGTGAAACAAAGCATTTTGTAAATTGGACCGGACAAAGGGAAGGCCGACATGAAAAGAATGGACAACTGCAGATGGTCGACTCAATATAGGTTTCAGATAGACTTCTCTTGAACATATGAACGACACGACCAATGATTTGGTAGCATTGACTCAAAGACGACATAGGGAATGACCTAGTAGCAAATCGAATGAGAGACAAATGGATATCCCAAACCAGCTTCAAATGATGAATAGGGGGTGTCATGTTCAAGAGTGACACTTATTGCCAATTAATATGAAAATGAAAACATATCCCTTTCCCAAATTTTCCCCCACCATTTCTGGCAAGTACCTCTTTATTTTTACGCAAGCTTGAGGAGGATAACATATGCTTGTTGATATAAGCTCATCCTTCGGACGAGTCCCTCGGAGTATATTTAACGAACCCTAAGAAGGAGTGGTTCGGTCCCATCATGGGTCTGGCAATGTTTGTTTAACGAGTCCAGAGCTAGAAAACTCGAAGGTTTTTCAATATTATAGAGTTTGGAAAAACACTTAAAAGAGAACTCTCTCAGTTCCTTTTTCGTAAAATAGTCTAGACGAGACCGAAAAAGAGATAAATTATCGCTCACCAGACACTTACTTCAAATACTTTATCGAGCGTGAAAATAGCAAG
>ML785699.1:444472-457639 GCA_009831015.1 Picea engelmannii | reverse complement strand
CCAAATCTTGATTGTGCATCCACCTTACCTAAGTTTTGTTACGTAAAATCTCATTCCACTAAGGAGCAATCGCAGATTTTATGCACGGAAGTTTCCTGAGCATGCAGTTCCATGAGTGACATCTTCATGGCTAAATCGCAACTGAATTCCACTATTCGCTTAAGCCTAATTCTCTCTGGATTATTCACCCTCTTTTGGGAATTTTTAACTGCTGGAATTACTCAAGTAAGGAGAGGAAATATTTCATTAATCGTTTTTTTCTTTTTTTCTCGAGAAACATGCAAATCCTCAAGTATTAGAAACCACGCAACATCATGACATTGGTCAGACTATTTTTTGGTGCTACTTGTGCAATCGGTAGTCGATGCCATTAATGAATAGATATTTGATGAGCCCACTTCTTTTCACATCTTCTCCGGATTTTTGTGCGCTATTGATATTGTCAATTCTTACAATCATGATTGGTTGGTGTAATTTTGTCTTTGAAATCTATACAACATCGACCAAACTAGCTGTCACATGCACCCTTGGCTCTTATATCTAAGGTTAATGATAGCAATAGGTGTGTGATCGAGAGGTTTAAGAGATGAAGCCAAACAACATCTTCATATCGTTGTTTCTCGGTTGCACTGTTGTTCTCTATCTTTATTGAGTTTGGAGGGGTACAGGAATGAGCCAATAAGAAACTTGCTGACAAGCTGGCTCGCCATTTGCTTTTACTGCTTGGGATGACTTGAACGGGTGACCTATCTGGTATTAAATTTTCCATTCTTTAAATCTGTGATTGGCTTAATATCTGTTTATATAGATTTGGGTTTTCTGCATTTTATTTTTATTTTTGGCTGGAGAATATCCTTGAGGATCTAAGTTTCCTTATAGTTTTGTAGTTCTTCGTACTTCTGAATCACTGCAATTCGGCACCGATTCAGAAGCACCTGACAAGATGCCTCATGGAAGAATTTATGCCAATGTTCATTCGCCTACTGTGGGTCTCTAGCATACTACAGGACAATCCAGCTCATAAAAGGTCTTTGATACGTAATGGGGGCATTCCAGGAATGCGTACCCATTTGTGAAATACATGTCATCTAAAACAACAAGTAATGTGATACAGAGTGAAATTTATTTGCAGTACCGAGGACACCGACTTTTGCCTCATGAGCTGGGAATACTGGCTATTGGCATAAATTGATCATCAACCTCATCTGTTTACAATGATGACAGCAGAAAGACACTATCTGAAAAACGTGGAATTTAACAGAAGGATCAACCCGTAGCAACCATAATTGAACAAACCTTTGCATAGATCAGATTGCACTAAGGAACAATTGAAGCACGTGGGATGGCGGTTGAAAGTGCCTCACCAAGAAAAACACAAGATTGGCCCAGTCGAAAAGGAACATTGTCCAGGGATATCCTTCCTCTCATCTCATCATTATATTTATGAGTATTTGTTTGACTTACTTAGTGAAAAGTAACTATTGAGAGCCATGCATTCATATAGCTATGCTTCCCTTTGTATTAATGCTAACTCTCTCTGGTCATGTGTAGGGTAACAAGTGAATACTATATGGAGTGATGGTTGCACACACACTTCTTCAACCCAATAGTGAATATCTCCATTACCTCCATTTGCAGAGCTTATTTGAGCGCAATAAAGTTGCTTTGCGGATGGAAACTCTTTGTGATAGTAAAGGGTCAGGCCAGTTACTGGGGAATGAATATTGAAGAGGGTAAATCTTATCGTGTTGTTTTATGGGTAAGAGAAACTAGGTTATTCAATCTTTCAATCTCTTTCACATCTTCATATGGACTCCAAATCATGGCTTCTTCGAATGTCATTGCTAGCAGTTCTGAACTAAACTCATTCTAATAGCTGTAACACGGGGATGAAATAATAAAACAATGTCATTGCCTCGTTGTTTTAATTAAATAACACAAACAACATTTATTTCTTTGTTTGTTAATAATTTAAAAAAATATATATATATATATATCTGGTTTTTTTTTTGTTTTATTATAAAACAAAACAAACAAAGAAAAACAATAAAAACATTATAAAAATATAAATATAAAAACACATCAAAACTAAAATAAAAATTTGCAAATGGACGATTTATTTATTCTTGAAAACCATGATCCAAACATGTTACGCCGATGTGTTTTTCTCAAGTCACTTCACGCAGTAATTAACGATGAAACAAGCGCAATGGAAAAAGGTATAAAACATTTATTTTTCTTTGATTTGTCGCATTTGCACTTATTTATGACTGATATGTTTTTCGCAACTCTCACAGTTTTCCTGCAGGATTTGTACTAAGCTTTTTCAGGTTCAGAGACGCTCACATTTTGCTACTGAAGTGATTTTCAAGAATCACAAAATTCTTCAAGTAACACATGCTTTGATAGACAACTTGAAGGAGCTGTTACACAAAAACATTTTGATGTTACACATAAACTTTTTGTACATCTTGATGTTTGCTGTTACACAACAACCATGCTGATACACTATTATTTCTGCATTTTTCCAAATTTCATGCTGTGACACTATCCCATTTTTCCTTCAAAGCTGATTAGTCATCCTGTGTTGAAGCCATCTTCCATTGCCTTAACTTTCTTGACTTCACACATGCCTATTCCTTTATGAGTTGCATACATCATTCCCTTTATCTTTTTCAGTTCATTTTTTCCTTTCTAGTTTTCCATCTAAATAAAACAAACTCCCTTTCCATGATTACATTGCCTTGATTTCCTTGCCATAAACATTGTTGCTACTGAGATCTTTCCATCTATAGTCCTACCAATATTTTTACCAACTCGTGTTGACTGATGTGGGATTCCTTAAGTCCCACCTTTCAACAGTCTTGCCCCATCGACCTCGACACCTTATCTGGGATATAGACTAGAGTTATTTTTGAGTACCTTGAGGCTTGCATGCCTGAATGGCAAGTTCACTCGCTAGCAATCATGGGAATACATCAATATCCCTTGATCGTTAGATCTTGCAACTGGCTCGACATCAACACATCTATTCACACTTCGCAAGATGTACTCAGGTACCTTGACACTCATTGACATCACTGGTGAGTTTGTCTTGCATTGGTTAACGCCATTTATTAATGGCTGGTAATCCAATGATTTCCCTTCATGCTCGAAACCGACACATTCATTCGCATGATCAGAATTGTACCATCGGTTTGTAGCAGGTGAAGACTATACACTTTTTCATGATCCCCTCAACAGTTGCAGCAATTTGATTTCAGATCTATGAGAGTACCACAGTTCCATATTCTCTACCTTCCACATTTCTCATGATTCAGCAGTAGAAATTCAGATTCCTTCACTTCCCATGATCCAGTTACAGCAGCAGCAGCATTAGTAGTTCCATTTTCATGATCCTGCAATAGTGACATATTCCATGCTCCAGCACCAGCCATATTCCTATTGCATTGTTCATCATCATTATTGGGTAAGTGGAGGTATGTTCTTTTCTAATATTTAATCATGTAATTCCTTATTTGCTAGTAATGAATAACTTTGGAAAATTCCCTCACCGTGCTCTATTTCCTTTTTCACTTTCATAACCTCTTCCAAGTTGCATAAGGATATGCAACCACTTCAGTTGGGGGGGGAGGGAACCTATATTCACTACATATTCATTACCATTATTCCATTTTACCATCTCATCATTCCATTTATGATTCACTAATATTTCTTTTCCAACAACACTTTGTTGCATTTCGATTGATACACATATTGGCATGATTCATAAAGATAAAGAAAACTCTTTCTTATACACAGTGATGCTTTCTTATGCACATTGATAGCTTATTATTTCCAGTGAGTATATAGCTAAATAATTGCAGCAAGAAAATAAATAAGTGAAATGAATGTTGTTAACACAAGAACCAACATCTTTTGTATTCATGGTTGTCACACAAGAACCAACAATAAGAAAATTTCACATGCTGTTACACATATTTTACATGCTGCTACTCATGTATTTTACATCCTAGAAATATTCCTTGTTAAAAGGACATCATCAATCAAAGCCATAGTTTGAATGCCAAAAGTTCTTAAGAATATCCATGCATGGTTGCATAAGGACATGCAACAAGTTTAGTTGGGGGGCATGTTGGGCCTCAAAAATGTCACATTTATATCCTCTTTTTCCTTCACTATTCCTTACATTTCATCGTCCCATTAACCTTCCATCATACCATTTCCATAATCATACTTGGGTTTCTCCTTATTGTTTTCCATTGTATTCATTTAGTATTATAAGTGAATTTGTGATTAATATTAGAAATTAACATATTTTCATTATATATCAAGGTTGGATGAGTTTGATGATGAGTGCAGGCATATTTGAAGATTTCAACAAAGTCAAATATTATCACCTAGCCTCAAATTCGAATCTCATCTTCAAGCTTTGAAGATTTGAAGAATATTTGGGACAATCATTCAAGCATATTCAAGGGAGAAGATCATGGAGATTTTGATAGGATATCTTATCCAAGATATGAGTGGAGGATTTGAAGGAATAAGTTGAGAGAATAGTGGATCTGTAATTATGACACTCTTCAAGACTTTCATGTATATAAGAGAGTGATCTATCTTCATGAAAGGTCATGTTATTCATAATTGGGGAATGTTATTCATAATGGAGGCCTGCAATTCATAATTTAGTCTTGTAATTAGGAGAAGGGGATTCTTAGATTTGATTATTTCATTGTTATTCTTTCATGCTTTGTCATTTGATTCTTGTAATATAATTTGAGATTGATTTATTGTGTGAGCTCACATATGTCTTTTGTCATTCAACTCTTCACATGTTGTATTGCTTTCCTAGATTAATTTTCTGCTTTCCTAGTCAGTCTTTCAATGCTTTCCTAGATTAATTTCATTTCATTAATTTAGATTAGATTACTTCTACTTCAGTCCTGCATATATAGTGTATGTGCTTCGTAAGCCTACGAACCTCGGATTGACAAATTAAATAGTTTGTCAAGTACTACAATGGAATTAAACGACAATATTTCCACCTAACAAACATGTTGTTACAAACCAAGGCTTGAGTCTCTTTGGCCCACAAATGGTAAGAGGACAAGTGGACGAGGGTGATGGTGGTTTGTAGGACCTTGCAGAGAAGTGATAGATGATGACCAAAGGTTTGGTAGATAGTCGTTGGATAGGGGCGAGCTATTTTTAATGTTTTCTCCTCATTTTATAACTTTACCCTAATAACATGGACTCTTATTTAATATATTTTACATAAGCCATGCTAATGAAAAAAATATGTAAATTAATAAATTATTAATCGCTTTCTTTATATCTATATAATTTTAAAAAATTCAATATTTTAATAGTTAAATATCAAATTAATTTATTGGCAAATGCATAATTAATTTTTAAATAATGTTAAATCCCCATTGAAACTTTGTACACCGTAATATTTTTTAGGGCTTAATTAATATGAAGTAATTTTTTTTTAAAGAATTTGACAAGTATATTATTTGTATTTATTATTAAATTAACATTTTTTTTGTTATTTTCATCCACCTACCAACCCATGTGTAATTTATATTATAATTTCATGTGTCAAAAGTGGTAGATGATAATAATTTTGTAAATGTTACAAAGTTTTATTACAAGAATCATGAGAAGATGTTCTATAATAAGAATGAAAAATGTTGGCAAAGAACCATGAGAAATTTATTCTCCACACTTATCATTTGGAAAAAAAATTCAATTGTCTATTTGCTCTTTCTCATTACTTGCTACATAAATTTGAATTCTCCGATTATGCTTAAACGGGTTTTAATTTTTTTTTTATAAATTCAACTTATATCCAAAGTTACAACAAATAGACATAAGAGTCACATGAAAATCATCTTTTCCCCAAGGGGCAACGAGTCTACATCCTTCCGATCGGAATCTCAATTCTAGATTTGATATGAATTGCCAACATGAAACCATTTTACATGATATAATTATGAAACAGGTTCGTTGATATTTATCTGTTCACATGGAATTGTAATCCTGGGTTATGCCAATCTACAATATAATTTAGTCCAAATTATTCTTAAACACTTCAATGAAATTTTCTTTTAAGGAATAGATGTCACAGTTGTGACTTTAGAGTGTAAAAGTACCCACCCAAAGTTTTGACATATCATGGCTAACACTACCCAGAAAATATTTTCTTTTGGGATGAAAGTTACTAGTTTGATCTTGGATGAATAGTCAATCTTCCATTGTAAAACTTTGTGTGCAGTGAAAAAAAGAGAATTTTGGATGAATAGAAAATGTTTCATTGTAAACAATTGCATGCAGTGGTAAATATTTGGCAAAAATGAGAATTTTCGAAGAAAAAGAGTCCTAGAGAATCTGGAGAAAGGAAATGATCAGTGATACATTATGAGATTTTGGGCGAAATATTGATGGTTTGCAGTTGAGAAACGAAGGATAAAGTCCCATGGTTGAAACCCGTCCATGCCCAGAATTCAAAGAGTAGTTGTCCTTATGTTCAACGGTCCAAGAGTAACTGCATCACTGGCGAGGTTTCCTTCCACGTCCATGTATGCGCACGTGAAATGGCAGAGACGTTTGGTGTGGTCGTTGGTTGGAATTCTGTGCGTTCTTACATGTGGCTATTTGTAATAAGGTTTCATAAGGGACAATGGGCAAGCTATAAGAGGTTCCAGATAGATGAAGAAATTGGGAAGGAACTTCTCCCTTAAAAGAATGCCTTTGGCATAATTAATATATATGGGTTGTGTTAACACTCTATAAATCTGTTCGGCTGTCAAACAGACGACGAAGGTAACTTTTTCAACCAACTTTGAGACCTGAAACTAGCCTTTCATATTTGGAGAGGGCTCTCTCGGAAAGGGCGCAGTCTCCTTGTAGGATATGGCTTTGAGAATAATGGCTAGATTTAATACCTTGGATACAAAAGGTTCTGGTTATATCGACGCAAGAAAATAAGACTTGGGCTATGGAATTGATCTGAGGACAAGGCGGGGACAAATGACTCAGTGATTGAAATTGAGAGGATAAGGCTAGGCGATCAACAGTCTTCAATGTAAAACCATGATGTGTGGTGGGATAAAGTACATGAAGTAACTCGGAGCGTCGTTGCGAGCGAATTTAGAGTTAGCTTTAGAGGAAAACATTTTGTCTAAGTGGCGCAAACAAGGGGCGTTGTACAACGAATCTACAGGTTCGAAATTTCGTTCAGAAATAGAAAGAAAAAGATATGAAATAAAGATAACAGGAAGCACATATGCAGAGAAAGAAAGCACAATACATCCAACTGTTACAACTAGAATATTTTGATCAAGTTGTAGGACCTTTGCATTAAATTATGTCAAAACTCAGATTACATACAATAGCTATCGTTTACCAAATTTTTGCCAACCAACCTGACTTACATCGAAAAGATGAAATATATAGACAAGGGCACCGCTTCGGCTACCATGCCTCCTAACTGCTAACCCTAAAACTAGAAAAACTAAGCAGCATGCGTCAGAGACTCTTCGCATGGTGCTTTCCAAAAATAGACAATAATCACGTCAGTTTACTCAAGACCACTTGCAGGTTTTCCACTGGGATCTGATCATCAGTCAGGTTTTGATATGGATAAAATATGTGTCGTTGTATCCCTTTGATCAGGTGTCTCAGTGAACAGGTGTCTGTGAAGTGTTTGTTTTCTTCTATAACAACTCTGATTTATGTTACGCGTTCAATTGTTGGAGGAAAGTGTGAAGCAAGCGGTTGTTTGATTGTCACGGTCGTTATCAAAATGGTATAGTGCTTTGGGAAACATGTCCTTCAAAACTACCAAGATTTGTCTTATGTTCTTCGGACGTAGAAATGAACACTTGCTAAACTTGTTTTTTCTACACATTGGCGAGAGCCACGGGGGCTTCCTTCTCAACCCCTTCGCCTTTTCTGGGATGCTCTGTATTCCTTTATTCCACCAGTCTTTGTGCTTCTCACAACTGTACAATGGTGTATTGTGCGTCTCTGAGCTGCCTTTTCAACCATGCCACGTTCCCTTCACGATCCTGTGCTGTTGACGCTTATGTAGTCTTTGACGCTAGATGTTGCCTCAATTCCATGTTTTCCTGATAGAGTTCAGCAATAGTCAGCTTTGCCTACTTCAATTGCTGAGATGGCTCTTAATTATTCGCTCCTGTGATATACGCTCTCCTTATTCTGCTCCTGTTTTCGCGGCTCGATCCTCCAGCAGGTTCTATCCAGATGGAATGCATGATTAGTTCTTCAGCTACCGATCTGGCACGCGGCTCTTTTGAAACTCGCACTTCCATGGTCTCCTTGTTCTTCCTCGGCCTACCCCTCCTCTGAGGCATTTGCTATTGGGGAGAGGGGGCTCCTACTGTCTTCCCTTCCTGTTTGAATCCCTCCACTTCGGATTTTGTGCGGTTTGATCTAATCTTCTCTGTAGGTAAAATAATAGCTCCTTTCACATCTTTGGGGATGCCCACCGTAGGTGAGAACAACTCCCAGTATTTTTGGGGCTCGGACCTTGGGGTTCTACTGCTCCGCACGCCTTTCCTTGCACTCTGAGAGGTCACCATGGTGCAACAAATATGTATTATGCATGCATTATACCCAACAAACGCACAAGGGAGAAAATTTGAACAAAATAAACTGGCAAGGGGAAATGAAAACAAAGTTCAGGCCTGGTTCTACGACTGGAAAGAGTGTCGAACATCCGAGATTTATAATGAGTTGGACAAGAGAGGATATCATGCTGGAGGATAGTGAATTCATGGCGACGAGATGTTCCAAGTCGAGTTGCAGGTTTTCCATGGCAAATCTCTGCGTGTAGGATACAAGTGATACGGTTTGTTGGGCGGGCATGATACGAACGCCGTGATTTTTCATTCCCTCAGCTTTCATGATGAACTGATAATAATTTATGTACTTGCTGATGAGATTTCCATTAACCACTTGACTCGACCTAGGCACGTAGAGGCTAGTTTCTCAATGGGACTCGACTCTCTTGGAAAAGACATACCCATACCACTTATACAAGTTTCGACTGACATCCCTTCCCTCTTTCAAGGGCCAACCGACCACTTTCTGAATTCAACCTCACGGTGCTATGTGTTAGTAACATTACTTGTACAAGGGGTGTTTTTCTAAAAGATAAGCCCCTTTGGGGGAAAAATGTGAAGAAGCAGGGTAAAAACCCACTTACCCTAAGTTTGGGGCGCAAATGCACCTTTTGGATATGCAACGAGAAAATCTGGGCGACCAGAATCTGTGCACCTAGATCTACGGTTGGGATCGNGTCCGGAATCGGGGGCGCATCTCTCGAGCGGCCAGGATTAGAGCGCCCAGATCAACGACGCTCAAGCGATTCCGGACCCCCCTTGCCTTTCGTCTTTAATAGGGGGGGGCGAGGGGAGGGGTCCAGAATCGAGCGCACATCTCTCGACCGGCCAGGATTAGAGCACCCAGATCAACGGCTCTCAAGAAATTATGGCCCCCCTTTGCAATCCTACCTCTAATTAAAGGGGGGGTCTAGAATGGTGGGGTATTGACGTAGGACCCCATTCCTATCGTGTCACCTTTTGTATCGTTCTCCCCCCCCTGCCATCTGTTCTCCACCTGACCGTGCAACAAGGTCGTTCCCTTTAGCCCCTCCTCGTCCTCCGACATCTATCCATCTCCCCTCTCTCTGTCCACATGGTCCCTCCCCCATCTCATCATCCACTCAGCACCTGCCATGTGTCCCTCTCCCTTCCACGTCATCCTCCCATAAATAATGTGCCCATTATATCCCATCTCCTCCCCCCTCCACTTATTGCCTTCCGCCATGTGTCTTCCCCTGTCACATATCCCACACCTCATCACCTCTCATATCACCCTCATAGTTTTGGCGCCATCACCCCCGTTAGACCCTCATCCACGTTCATCGTAGGGGTCCCTCTCAGCAGTCCAGCGAAGCAACATCCAAAGAGAGACCGTTCAGCTGATCCAGGTGGCGCCATTAGGAGACCTTCACGTCCCTGAAGGCATATTTGACCGAGGCTGTCCTGAGTCCCGAGAAAGAAGTTATTGTGGTTGTTGCTAGTGGTTGAGCATCATCTCCACCATAAAATAAAGTCCAGGAAAGGACTAAAGCTAGTCGATTCATCTGCAGCAGGACAGTCCGAAATCTGATAGCGTCTGTCATGGGTGCACGATCGACCAGAGTCTGCATGTACAGACTGTATGAAGACATACAGACACAATGTTTTTAATGCAACGTCTTGTTTTTGTTGCTGTTGTTGTTTTGAGTATATGTAGGTGTTTTCGCCATTTTTGTAAGCATCGATGGTTGAGCTAGGCTCCCGATTGTAAAGTTTTGATGAAGCGATGGTTGCTCTGGTTATGTATTGGCATTTGAGACTTCTTACTTTATGGATGTCAATCTCTTTCCATCCCTTTGTTTACACTGTGTTAGAACAACTCGTAATTGGAGGATCCAGTCGAGTTGCACTATTATAGGATGATGTAGGTTGGATCACTGTAATAGTCGTAGGGTTTATAATCAGTTCTTGTGCTTTCTCAATGTTGAATGGCTCGGAATTGGAGGATCCAGTCGATCCACCTTTCAGTTCTTTGAAACTCAGGGTCAAGAGGATCTTGTCTTCTGAGTTTTTCCTCCTCAAGATGTCGAAGGCCTAATGCCCGAGGCAGTCTTTCTCACTCATCTCATTAAGTCTTCCATCTATCCATCTTATACTCAGCTTACTGACAGAAGTTGGATCAAGACCTCCCTTGTTTTCTACACACCAGGCCCGGTTTCCTAAGTTAAAGCTATATCTTCTTGAGTCTATATCCATTTGATCACCCCATTAAACAAATCATGACATAAAACTAATGGGCATTGGGCTCTGCTCCTGCAAGCAATCCAGGAGTGACTTCTAAAACTAACATTTCTGGTGCCGCTGCTGGGGACGAAGTTGAAAATTTTCCTCGGGATTGAACGACATTGAGCCTCTGATTCTGAAGGTGCATCAGACATCAGAGCCCTCCAAGATTGATACTGTGCACCTGGTGACTCCACTGTGGCAACTCCATTGTTTCCACTTCATTGTTTCAGCTGTGGCTACTATTAGCACACCTAAAAGCTGACCCTAAGGAGCTTTCTCGAGAAGGTTTCAGCAGCTGCTTTCTCAGCCTGAGAAGCTTCCTGGGGTAACAACAATGTTAGGATCTGGCCTTTGATGGTGAACAAGGACCAGACACATTCGAAGCTACACATATTTCACATGGCGACTCCATGATTCAAGGATCGATTGGCGACTCCACTGGTTCGATATGGAGAAAATCCTTGCTTGCAGGTTTGCTCCTTTTAATTTTTCTGCTATTCCTGGTTTTCCTAATGTTGTCCCCTCTCTGAATGAATGGGGCAATTATTTGCCCATATTTGGAAAATATGAAGAGGACAACCCTACTCAGCACCTCAGTGAGTTTCATGAACTCATGTGTCAGTGGGAGATACATCATGAGGATGTATTACTAAAGATGTTCATGTTCTCGTTAGCAGAGGATGTGCATAAATGGTATCATTCTTTACCCCCTGCTAGCATTTCTTCACTCAATGGATTCCATGCAGCTTTCACCACCTATTGTCAGAAGCTGTATCCCCTTGAGTTAATTTGTCATAATTTTTGTGAGGGATACCGCAACTCTATACAAGATAAAGTTGTTTCTGACGTAGGCTCTGGGGATGATCCTGATGACCTAGATCAGAACTTAGTCCTTTCTCCTCCCCATTCGTCTGCATCAGAGGCAAGTTATGAAAGTGATGAAGATCCTAGGGAGGAAGGAGATGCCCTGGGTGAGCTGATGGAGCAGGTGAAATATCTCTCTGCCCAATTAGAAAGATTGAAATTTGAAGACTGTGCAGAGGAGTTTCTAGCCTTGGAGGAAGACGCTCTGAGTGACATGGAGAAAGTGGTATCTCTCACTGCCCAACGTGGAAAATTGGAATCTGATGGAAATGAAGTGGATTTTTCCATCTTCGAGGCAGATGATCTAAGCATCTCTTTTAAAGAGATTATCGAAGATTTCTTAGATACGTTAGCATCTGCCCCCAATGAGCCTGTTGTCTCAGATTTAAATGAAGAAGCCATTGTGGAAGAGGATTGTTCTTTCTTCCTTCACGAGATTTCCCATGATGTATTTACATTTGGGATTGAAGAGAAGGATCAGGAGACTGTTCCCCTTTTACAATATGTGGAAGTGCATGAGGAAGAGCAGGATTTACCCGGGGGGGCTATTTATGATGAATACGAATCTGACCGAGGGGAGAGCCAAGAAGAAGAGGAAAAGGAACCAGAAGAACAACTGAGCACATATTTCATTCCAGAGCCAGTCAGCGAGCAGCTACCGCCTGAGATCAGTGAGCCTACGTCAATTGTCCACTCACCTGTGCTTATCAAAGATATTCAACCACATGTGAGCAACTCTGTGGCAGAGGAGGTTGCATGTCGCCAATTTTCTGAAATTCGCCACTCATTCTATGACCCTGTCGGCGAATACATGAAGTGGCATGTCCTTTATGTCTTGGAGCCACCCTATTTCGTATCAACTTCAGCCTGTGAGGAGAAGTTGAAGAGTGTATCCATTCTGCTGTCACGGTTACACTATCTGCTGGTGATCATCGACAGAAGGAAGGAGCTTCTATCCAGGAAGCTGCTTGAATGGCTATGGTGGAAGTTTTCTTTCACCTAGCCCATGTAAAATATTTTATTAGCATTAGGACTGTATATAAATAAGATCCTTTGAGCATGTAGCTTTTTTTTCTTTGCTTTGCTTTTCAGCCTATATTTTCAGAAGCGGGATGTTTTGAGCTTGACTCCATAGCCCAATAGCAAGGCACTGGAACAACAAAATGAGTCCTTAGAGAATCATAGGGATGACTCTATCCCCCATGGAGCCTAATGTTAGTAACATTACTTGTACAATGGGTATTTTTCTGAAAGATAAGCCCCTTTGGGGGAAAAATGTGAAGAAGCAGGGTAAAAACCCACTTACCCTAAGTTTGGGGCACAAATGCACCTTTTAGATATGTAGCGAGCAAATCCGGGTGGCCAGAATCTGTGCGCCCAGATCTACGGTCGGGATCGGATTCCGGAG
>ML785699.1:414459-431361 GCA_009831015.1 Picea engelmannii | reverse complement strand
TGGTGCTGAGAATGCAAGATGAGTCTTGCATATAGAGCTGGTGCTCTTGTAGAGTTGTACTCTATTCAGTTGTTGCTAATAAACCCCAAGGATTGTAGTCCGTAATAAAAATAAAATTGTACATACATCTTGTGTTCTTTGTGGTCATTGTGGTGACGACTTGTTGATGATATATTGCTGATATATGTTGCTGATATGTGCTCACATATAACTGGTTATAAATGACAACAATGGGTAATGAATAAATGTTGAATGCTAATTGATGAGATTTTGTGCAAGAGGGAAGTTTTCGGAAAAAGATCCCCACACTCATTCACCCCCCCTCTAAGTGTGGTAGGTGTGTCCAACAGAAGAGAAGTCAAATCCAAAAGATTTGATAAAAAGAAAAGTTTATGTGTAAACAATGATGACTCTTCAGAAGACACCGATAGTGACTCTTCCTGTGAAGATAAGGTAAATGATTTCGTGTTTATGACCAAAGAGGATTGTGATAATGAAAGCACAGGAATTAATCTCAACATTGAAGAAGTTGTGGTTGACTTGGAAGGAGAGTTGATCAGTGTCTTAGAAGAGATTGGCAGACTCAAAGTTAAGAAGAGAAAACAAAAACAATTGCTGATACAACTCAAGAAAGGCAGTAAAAAACCTGATGAAGACTTTTCCCTGCTAAAGGTGGAATTAGAAGAGGTAAAGAAAATCAAAGACATTCTAAAACAACAGTTATCAGAAAAGAAGGAAAGATGTGACGCCTTGGAAGAAGAGGTAGTAAAAACTAGAAAAGAGATGGAGAAGTTTAAAGCATTGTATGTCCAAAATATTCCAAGCATTAAAGCCTCAGAAGGATTAACCATCATTCTGAATCAGGAAAGGAACCCAAAGTTGAAAAATGGTTTGGGTTATGAAAAGGGATCAAGTAGTGGTCAGTCAAGCAACAAATACTCCATCAAGTTTGTCAAATCTACAACCAATGACCACAACAAACCTGCATAAACAAAGGAAGACAGTCAACCGCCCAGGAGGAGTAAAGAAAAAGGTGTCAGAACTGAATCTGTAGAGCAAAGAAATGATACACCCTCTGCTCAAGGAAATCACCAGCATGGAAGAAATTGACCTCCTCAAAGAAGACAACCATTTTCCAGGTACAAAGATTTTTTCTATGGATATTGTTTCTACTGTTCTAAATTTGGCCACAAAGTTCTAAATTGTTCCTTAAGATTTAGACATGAGCAATCAAGATTACCAAGGAATAAATATCTGCCACAACAAAGAATGAGACAGCCAAGAAACAAACAACCATAGATTGCAAATTGTCAAATTAAGTTTAGAGACATGCAACTAAGGTGGTCAAGAGATAATAAACAGTCAATGAGTAGACAACGTTGTAACAATCACTTTGACATATTGAACAATGAGCTTGAATGCTATAACTTCCATAACTTCAGCCAAAAAGTTGCAAACTGCCATCTGAAGAACTATAAATCAGATCCAAAGATAAATCTCTTAGCTAGAAAGGCCAACACATGGAAAAGGAAAGATAGTGAAAAATGTGGTCTAGTACTTTCAACTCAAAAACAAAAGGACTCCTGGAATATAGCCAGTGAATGTTCCAAGAACATGACTAGAGAAAAGGATAAGCTTCTTCCTATAAGAAAAAGCAAAATAGGAAATGTGATCTTTGAAAATGATGAACCAGGTAAAGTCAAGGATAAAGGGATGGTGAGTTTGAGTAATGGCAAAGGAGATTCTCAGGATGATTTTCTTATAGATAATCTAAAACATAATGTGCTCAGTATAAGTCAAATGTGTGACAGAGGTTGTGAAGAGGTGTTCACATCCAGAGATTCTAAGGTGAAAAATGTAAACTTGGGACAAGTGGTGGCTAAAGGCACAAGGAAAGATAATAATGTTGATATTGAATCTTCCCATACAAGAAAAGAAGAAGTAGAAGAAGAATCATGTCATAAGCTGGAAGCAGAAGTTGTGAACCTTAGAAAGAAGGTTGAGAAGTCAAACACCCAAATCAAATTCTTGAACAATTCCATGATCCTGGATGAGATCTTGGATAGACAGAGATCACCAAATGACAAATCCAGTCCTGGATACAACAAGAAATAAATCAGTACTCCTAAGAATTCTAACACAGGTCCTTCATTTGAAAAAAGGGAAAGCATGTATGAGAGTGTTTGTAGTGGCTTTTTCTTGTAATGAATTTGGTCATAAAAGCCTTGGATTGTAGGCATGATGGAAGAAAAATGAAGTTACTGTAAAAGAAGATCAGAGAAGCGTGACAGGGGGATTCATTTAGTTATGACAAGAAAAGGTTGATGAAGGAGTCCCAGTGAGAGAGGTGAGAAATATTGAGTCTGCTACAGAGGACACAGTTGAAGCTAAATATGAACAGGTCCAAGAATCAGAAGGAGAAGACTGTGATTTAAATACAAATACTCTGCAGGACTCAGATAAGAGGGTCCATCCTATCAGGGGGAGTATGTATTGGTTGAATATCTGATACCTCCAAAAAATACTACAACAGCTCAGGGGGAGCGTGTTTTCTTTGACATTGATGTCAAAGGGGGAGAAAAGGAGAGATCTGAATGCTACAATTGGAGATCTAAGTAAAACAGTGCAGCCGTTCAAGGTTTCCATCAATGCCAAAGGAGGAGATTGTTGGCATGTTTACAAGCAGAGTGTGCTTGTCATTGAAGGCAATAACAACAATGACGTTGGCAGGTTTATAGGCAGAGTGTGCATGGAAAGAACAAAAACGACGACACAGAAGAGAAAGATCGAGAATCTCAGGAGGAATAACATGAGTGTGCATCGATGGCAAATAGGCAAAGAGTGAACAATATGCAGGAACAACAAAGCTCAGAAGAGATAGTTCTTTTGCGCTTTCTAGACATGTAGCCAAGGTCCAAGAGAAGGAGTCGCAGAAGGTTCAAAGGTCGAGGCCTTTGACACTTAGACATTCTTCCAGGTCAGGACGAAGCGTAAGCTCCTATGGAGGAGCGTCAGTGGCCGTCGGATCAGAATCCAATGACTATTGGAAGTGCAGATGAGGAGATCAGATCTCAGCCATTAGATCTGAGTGCATAGACTAACAGCCATTGGATCCTAAGGAAAGTGCATGAGACAAGTCCTGAAGTCATCGGAACCATTCATCATCCAGAGGACACGTGGAAAAAGATCATCATTTCGGTGACTGAAAGGTCAAAGGAAGGAGGTGCTCTAACCCCTCGAACTCGTGATATGCGAAGTCGTGAAATGACCTGAGCCGTAGGATCTAGAGGACACGTGGCGAAAGATTAGCATTTTGTTGACTGAAAGGTCAAAGGAAGAAGGTGCTCTAACCCCTCGAACTCACGATATGAAAAGTTGGGAAATGACCTGAGTCGTAGGATCCAGAGGACACGTGATGAAAGATCAACATTTCGTTGAATGAAAGGTCAAAGGAAAGAGGTGCTCTAACCCCTCGAACTTGCGATATGCGAGGTAGCGAAATGATCCTAGTCATTGGAGCCAGAGGACACATGGCAAGTGATTGGAATTTCGTTGACTTGCACTTTGCAGGAGTCAAAGGAGAGAGGTGTGGGAACTCGCGATACACAATGTCACGAAACAATCCTGGCCATTGGAGCCAGAGGAGTGATCAACATTTCTCTAACTGGAAATTCAAAGGAAGGAGGTGCTCTATACCTTCCAACTCGCGAAACGCGAAATCGCGACATGATATGGGTTGTTGGATCACAAAGGTTTCTAGACCATTGATCTTTCACAACAAAGAATGAAGTATTGAGTCTCGAAGATGAATTCTAAACCATTCAATCTAGATGATACGTGGCAGCAGATGAGCAGTTTCGTACAATCGTGAATCGGGAGAACTACATCGAGCAACTCCCAGATATCGCGAAACATAAAATCTCGATGAGATCTGGACCGTTGAACCACAAAAGGTTGTGGGTCGTTGATCTGGAGCAGGCTTTGAAGAATTGGGACTTGGAAGAAGGGAGGTGATCTAACCTTCAACATCATGAAACATGAAATCCTGAAATGCAGATATTGATCGTAGTCGTCGATCAAAGGGTGAGATCTCAATCATTGATTTGATACGAAGTGCTCTTTGAAAAAGCGCTTGGTCATAGTTGGAGGTCACGTTGTCGAAGGATTAAGGGAGGAGCTAGCACGTCGCTGGGAGCCACATCGAAGATCGTCGAAATCGTAAAGCGCCCTCTTGAATAAGCGCTTGGTCACAGCTCATGGTCATGTGAGAGGAAGGAGCTAGCCTAGCTAAGCCTCATCTCGGAGATCGCGACTTGGGAAAGTCGAGATGCCTCATATCAAGATTCCCGAGGTCGCAAGTCATGAAGTGCCTTCGAAATAGGCATTTGGTCACCATCGAAGGCCACATGAAGGAGGGGGCTTAGAAGCCAGAGAGTCCATACTTGATTAGCTGAAACTGCCAGAACGCAGTGATGAAATCAGCCTGAGAATTCAAGGAGCTATAGGGTGACTGTCAAAGGAGCCGAAGAGTCTCGAGGTAACTGCCAGAGGAGTGTAGACTCATCATAGAGGCGACTGACAGATGGAAAAGTGTCAAAGACTGTTACAGCTAGTGAAGCCAAAGAATCTCAGCATAACGGCCAGTGATGATGAATGCATGAAGCTAACTGCTAGAGAAGATGAAGAGTGGCTATGATGATCATGAGATGACTTGACGAGGAAACAAATGCAACATAGATATGTGAAGCAATTCTATGGTTGAGCGGAGTAGAAGGGATGAAAAAGATGCAGTGAATGACTTGTAGGGAGAACAGTGATACAGTGAAGAGTATGTAGTGGCATAGCGCATGAAGAATGCAGAAGGTGCACAGAGACTATAAAAATGCAGAACAAAGAGGAGATGGGGGCTGCTATTGTGTATGATTCATGTGAGTAGAAGCGGGTTGTGTGGAGCTGATGAAATGCACAAAAGAGGCATAGCGCATAGAAGGGAAATGTTGCATAGAGCATAAAACGCAGAAGAACAAAAATCCCAAAGAAGAATGCAAGCAGAGAGACACTAATGCAGGCAAAGCATAGCAGTGTAGCAGAACAGTGATGTGACTGGTAAGCCATAGATAAATGTTGTATCACTATCATAAGCTGTAAAAGGAAAAGATTTATATTTCAGGGTGGTAGGGAGATGCTAGGGAGGATTGGTGCCCTCAGATTTTCAAGTGGGTGCTTGAAGAACAGGGAGTTGTAGCTTCCATCTGGTTGCAGCTAGAAAAACTAGGGTGGCAGGGTGGTGCAAGGGAGAACTGTTGTTCTTTGTTATACAGGTTGGTGCCTGTGTGACTGGAAGTTGGTGCTTCCATCCAGTTGGTGCTGGAACACTTAGGGAGTTGGTGCTTCCTTCCAGTGGTTTTTAGAAAAACCAGGGAGTCGATGCTTCCTTCTAGTAGGTGCTAGAGAAATCAGAGAGTTGGTGCTCTCAACAAGTTGCATCTTGCAAAACAGAGGTGGTAGCCTCACAATGAGTTGGTGCTCACAAGAATGATAATGTATAGATTACTTATATCAAGAAGAAGAGGTTTTTCCCTTTATGGCTTTCCTTAGGAAATATCTGTCTCTGTATACTTCATGTGTGTGATTGATGTTGAATATTCTATTGCTTACCTCCCTGCATTATTGTGATTGTCATTGAGTGCTTTGTAAAGAGTTTAAAATAAGTATAATTTTTTAAGCACGGTAACAACTAATTCACCCCCCCCCTCTCAGTTGTCCAATAATGATGTGCCCTAACAACTTTCCTTCTTCCACCGCGAAGTGTGATTTCTTTGGATTTAGTGATATACCGAACTTTCTGCACTTTGGAAAACCCTCTTCAGGTGCTCGAGATGTTGTTTGTCAGAGGCAGAGTACACTGTGATGTCGTCCAGATAAATCACGATGAATTTGTCCTTTTCATTAGAAAACGTGATGTCCATGGCCCTCTGAAAAGTGGCTCCAACGTTCATTAGGCCGAACGACATCTTGGCATACATGAACGTTCACCATGGAGTTGTGAAAGCCATTTTCTCTCTGTCGTCTGGGTGGACCATGATCTGATTATATCCTGAGAACTCGTCCATCATATACATCTTCTAGGACCCCACCACTTTTTGCGAGATGTAGTCCATTTTAGGAATGGGGCAGTGGTCCTTGAGAGACACTTTATTTAAATTTTGGAAGTCTACACACAGTCTTATCTCGTCGATTTTCTTTCTTACAGGTACCAAATTAGCTACCCATTTCGAGAATCTCAAAGAAACAATAATTTTAGCGTCGAAAAACTTCTTTACCTCCTTCTCGATCAGTGAAAGCAACAGGGGATTTATCTATCTCAGCTTCTGTTTGAAAGGTTTTTGATCTTCGTTGAGAGGGATGACATGTTGGATCACTTTCGTGTCATACACTTTCAGGTCATCGTAGCTCCATGTGAAAACGTCCGGGAAATCTTTCATGAGCTTTACGTAGTCTTGCTTGACCTCTGGACTGAGTGTCTTGGATAATTTTACCATCTTCGGGTTCTCCTCAGTCACGATGTTGCAGTCTTCCATGTCTTCTTCACTTGCAGTGATCTTGGGGTTCTTAGCCACATCATTTTCGTCAAACATCTTTTCTAGTGGCACCAACCCTTTTGGAATAATATTATTTTTCAATTGTATTATGTCCCTTCACGCGATCTGGTTTTGGAAAGGGTCATCGTTACTGCATGCATCCGCACTCTCATCTTCGTCGCCGCAACATTCCTCGTCAATGTTTGTATTAGCGAACTCGTCTCTCATAAGGAGGAATATTTCCACTTGTTTATCATCATCAAACACTAGCCAGTGTTTGATATTATCAGGAAGATGGGGATCTTAAAAACCAAGGTCGAGGTGGCCAACACATAATCGATATGATTTTTTCTCTCTGGGGATAGAAGATAGGTCATATTCTGAGAATCCTTCGAGGAGGTCCAAAGCCAAATTCCTGTTCGCTCTCATCCTAGCGTGTTTGGTCTGATATACACCCTTTACCTGATTTATGATCATCTCAGAATCTCAGCGCACTGCTATCTTCTGCGCGCCTAATTCTTTCAGAACTTGTAAGCCCAAGATTAGTGCTTCATACGCAGCTATGTTGTTAGTGAATTCAAACGCGAGCTTGTATGAGCACAACTTTGTGATTGCTTCAGGGGGGCTCACCCATACGCCAACCCCAACTCCTTCTCTATTGATTGTGTCCCAGCTCCTTCTATGTTGACTGCGTCGTCAAAACTCATGTTCCACACCCTGTTTTCCGCGCAGTCTTTTGGGTCAGCGCATTTTGTTGTTTCCCGCGCGATCTCCTCGTCAGCTATTATAATGGTTCTCGGTTCTTCCTCTTAGAAACTCAGGTCATTGTAGAATATAGAAGAACCCACCTTGGTATCGACGGTGTAAATGGGATGGTTGTGTGGTTGTGTCTTGTTGCTTACCATGTATTTCAGCAACACTTCTCTGTACCGCCTTTTGTCATGGCCAAAAACAGGGATAGTGGCGTATGACATATCCATCTGCAACGTGCCCTTCTACTGCGCAGCCCATGACCTCGAGAGCAACATGCCAAATTTTGGGGGTATGTCTGTGACGACCACGTCCATGACCATGTTCTTAGTGGGGATTTGAGCCAACGATACAACTAGGTCTTTTATAAGGCCTAAACACTTGACTTTCCTCGAATCAAAGGAGAAAAGGTCTTTGTATGGCCTGGTGACATCCAAACCTAGTTCATCTATGATCACCTTCAACATGAGGTTGTGCGACGCACCAGAATCCAACATGGTGTTATGCAAGGTCATGTCATGGATCTTCAGACTGACATAGAAAGGAGGGACGTCTTTGGTATCACTTGTCTCTTCAACACCAAAACCAAAAAGGATGGCGAGGTGATCATCTTGAATATTCAGAGTATCGGGGGTCCCCCCCATTTTCAACATTTTAATGATTTGTTCCTGATACTCTCCCTTTCTAATAAGTTCATTGAATGGGACAAATATTTTTATTTTGGCCATCTCGAGTTCAAAATTGAAAGGGGGACAAGTTTTCTCTACCTCTTTTATGCTCGTCTCCCATCCTGTCTCTGAAGCTTTCTTGGGGACCTCCTCCTTCGACTTAGCTTTCTCTGTCGCATCCTTGGTCGCACTGTCCAACCTTGGTCAACTTGTGGAAGGGGTGTCCACCGAAGGCTTCCTTATGGGGTTCGTTTGTTGCGACTCATTAGGCACGTCTTTGCTCCGGACGTTGTACTTCTTATGGAACTGCATGATGGTGTTTTGGTAGCCTTTCCTGAACTCTTTCGTCTCCCAAGACGATGCATCATTTGTTTCGAGTATCATATCATCATCGGCCTCTAGCAAGAAGTATTCATTTCTACTCATATACCGATCACGCTCTCTCTTCGTCAAGAACACGCGCGAGTTTTGGTCATCACAACAATGCATCTGGTTGTCGAATGTCTAGTCAAAATCCTCATCTGCGTAGTTGTTCTGGAAAGGGGGTCTCATTTGCTGGTCACCTTGATCCCTTTGCTCTTTTTGTTCTCTCTATCTGATCTGAGGGATTTGACCCCTTCTGAGGTTCTGATTCCTAGGAGGTGGGTCGTTTTGTTCTCGGGAAACAGGTCTGTTTTCCATGGACATTCTCTCCATCAACTTTTCCATGGTCTTCATCATCATGTCGAGTTTATCGTCTGAGGACCACGAAGTCGATGGTTGTGCATCTCCCTGGGGTATCTTGTCACCTTGGTTGAACCTTGGTTTTATTTTTCCCTATGCCATCATGTTTACTTCAACTTCAACAACATTACTTATTATAGCATCTAGATTCGTTGATCTTCTTTCTTTTAACAACAAGGTGAAATCATTGTCGAAGGAATCAGTGTACCACAACTGTGCAACACTGAGGGGCGGCTTGACTTCTGCAGGGATCGAGTTGTACAACTTCAAAAAGCGGGTTGAGAATTCTTGCACCGTCTCCTCTGGTGATTTCTTCATGCTATTGTATTGTGTCAGCAGTTGCAAAGGGTTTTTCCTGTCTCCCCATTTATCTAGGAATGACGTCTCGAATGCGGTGAAGTCCCGATTGCTCGCGGGTGGGAGGGATTTGAACCATTTTCTTACATCTCCCGAAAGGCTTTGCGTAAACAACCTCATTTTTTCATCTACATAGTCCACCTCCTCCGCGTCGATGAAATAATTAAACCAATCCAGGTGCCTCTGAGCAGAAACATTTCCCTCAACGTTGTAGAGCCTGATCCTCTGGCTATAATTTTGAGGCAAGTCATGCAATTAGGCAGGCAGGATTAGGGGAGTGAATCTGGCAGCCATAGCCCTAGGAGGATTCAGATTCTGAGGGATATTATTCATACTAGGGCTTGGAATTTTTTGGGTTGAAAACAGTCTCGTCCAAACTGGTTTCTGACTTCAACCTGAACAGAGTTTGCTCAAAGAATGTGTCAAAATCAAGGTCATCAATGCTCTGTGTGTCGTCTTTGGGCAAGGACAAGCTTCTGTCCAAGTAGTAGAATGGGTCCGGCGTTTGCTCTCTAGCCTTGCGCAGAATCTTGTCGGGGTCGTACACAGGCTCCGAGGGGTTTGGGTCAGGATTTGCTCTGGTGTAAATCATCTTTGGAGCCAGGTTTCCTTAACTATGCTACTTGGAGCTACTAGTCTGTTTGGACTGGAGTCGCGAGGGTAAGGGTTTCAGCCAGTATGGATGTTTGTCCCTCTGTTACCCTCAGGGGTCAAACTGCAACGTTTGTCATTCTCCCAGGGAAAATATGTTCAACTTCGTCCCCGGCAACAACGCCAGAATGTTAGCACTCCGTAAATTTGTTTGGCTGACAAACAGACGACGAAGGTAACTTTTTCAACCAACTTTGAGACCTAAAACTAGCCTTTCGGATCTAGAGAGGGCTCTCTCGGAAAGGGTGCGGTCTCCGCGTAGGATATGGCTTTGAGAACAATGGCTAGATTTAATACCTTGGATACAATAGGTTCTAGTTATATCGACGCAAGAAAGTAAGACTTGGGCTATGGAGTCGATCTGAGGAGAAGGCGAGGACAAATGAATCAGTGACTGAAATTGAGAGGATAAGGCTAGGCGAGCAATAGTCTTCAGTGTAAAACCATGATGTGTGTCGGGAGAAAGTACAGGAAGTAACTCGGAGCACCACTGCGGGCGAATTCAGAGTTAGCTTTAAAGAAAAACATTTTGTCTAAGTGGCGCGAACAAGGGGCATTGTACAGCGAATCTGCAGGTTCGAAATTTCGTTCCGAAATAGACATAAAAATATATGAAATAAAGATAACATGAAGCACATACGCAAAGAAAAAAAGCACAATACATCCAACTGTTACAACTACAATATTTTCATCAAGTTACAGGACCTTTGCATTAAATTCCGGTCAAAACTTAGATTACATACAATAATTGTCGTCTACCAAATTTTTGCCAACCAACCTGGCTTACATCGAAAAGATGAAATATATAGACGAGGGTGCCGCTTCGGCTACCCTACCTCCTAACTTCTAACCCTAAAACTAGGAAAACTGAGCAGCATGCATCAGAGACTCTTCGCATGGTCCTTTCCAAAAATAGACAATAATCACGTCAGTTCACTCAATATCACTTGCAGGTTTGGCAATGGGATTTGATCATCGGTCAGGTTTTGATATGGAGAAAAGATGTGTCGTTGTATCCCTTTGATCAGGTGTCTCAACAAACAGGTGTCTGTCAGGATCTTGTTGTCTACTATAATGGCTCTGATTTATGTTACGCATTCATTTGCTGGAGGAAAGTGTGCAGCAAGCGGTTGTTCGATTGTCACGACCGTTATCAAAATGGTATAGTGATTTGGGAAACGTGTCCCTTAAAACTGCCAAGATTTGTCTTATGTTCTTCGGAAGTAGAAATGAACACCTACTAAACTTGTTTTTTCTACGCGCTGGCGAGAACCATGCGGGCTTCCTTCTCAGTCACTTCGCTTTCTCTGGGATGCTCTGTATGCCTGTCTTCCGCCAGTATTTGTTCTTCTCACAACTATACAATGGTGTCATGCGCCTCTCTGATCTTCATTTTCAACCATGCCATGTTCTCTTCACGATCCTGCGCTACTGACGCTTTCGTAGTCTTTGACGCTAGCTGTCGCCGCAATTCCATGTTTTCCTGATAGAGTTCAATGATAGCCAGCTTTGCCTGCTTCAGTTGTTGAGATGGCTCTTGATTATTCACTCTCCTTGTTCTGCTCCTGTTTTCATGGCTCGATCCTCCGACAGGTTCTAGCCAGATGGCGCGCATGAGTAGTTCTTTAGCTACCGATCTGGCACGCGTCTCTTTTAAAACTCGCGCTTCCATGGTCTCCTTGTTCTTCCTTAGCCTGCCCCTCCTCCAAGGCATTTGTTGTTGGGGAGAGGGGGCTCCTACTGTCTTCCCTTCCTGTTCGAATCCCTCCACTTTGGATTTTGCGCGGTTTGACCTAGTCTTCTCTGTAGGTAAAAGAATAGCTTCTTTCACGTCTTTGGGGATGCCCGCCGTAGGTGAGAACAACTCCCAGTCTTTTTGGGGCTCGGACCTTGCAGTTCTGCTACTTCGCACGCCTTTCCTTTCACTCTGAGAGGTCACCATGGCGTGAAAAATGTGTAGTTTGTGCGCAGTATATCTAGCAAATGCACAGGGGGAAAACTTTGAACAAACTGAACTGGCAAGGGGAAATGCAAACATAGTTCGAGCTTGGTTCTGCGACTGGAGAGAGTGCCGAACATTTGAGATTTATAATGAGTTGGACGAGAGAGGAGATCATGCTGGAGGACAGTGAATTCATGGCGACGAGATGTTCCAAGTCGAGTTGCAGGTTTTCCATGGCAAATCCCCACGTGTAGGATATAGGTGATAAGGTTTGTTGGGCGTGCACAATACAAACGTCGTGATTTTTCGTTCCCTCGGCTTTCATGATGAACTGATAATAATTGTTGTACTTATGTGATTTTCATTAACCACTTGACTTGACCTAGGCACGTAGAGGTTGGTTTCTCAACGGGACTAGACTCTCTTGGAAAAGACATATCCATACCACTTATGAAAGTTTCGACTCTGACATCCCTTCCCGCTTTCAAGGGCCAACCAGCCACTTGCTGACTTCGAACTCACAGTGCTATGTACCTGACTTCACATGTTTGGACGCATGGGTCGCGACGTGACTTAAAACCGACTCTTAAATGGAAAAAAAAATGGCGGCACTAACAAGTTGGATCTATCAATGCTTTGAGTACTAAATTAATTAGTATATTTTTAAATAATGTCAAAGGGAATATCAAAGTTATATAAATAAGATGAAGTAAGAAGGAGATTGAATTATTTATAGTTATAAATGACTACAAAGTTGTCACTAAAGTAAGAGACCAATGGTTGTGTTAACTTGTGTGTCAAAGTGAAGAGAATGACAAGTTTGTGTCAAAGTAGCCACTGTTCAATCTCTACTTTGGATTTGATGTTGGGATTGAGGGAAGTTGGAATATTTATGTCAACATGGGAAACAATATGATGATGTTCTCGCACATGTTTGCATCGAAGTATCCAAGGTTCAATCTTGAACCTCAACCTCAATGTTGAGTTGAAGGGAAGTTGTGATATCTATGTTAACATGAGAAACAAATGGTGTTGTTCTTGTACATGTTTGAGATACTCATTTAACCGAAGGGGGTTCCCTTCACTCAATTCAACCTAGTAACCTCCATGTTGCACATTAAGAACACTTATGAAATCTCCTTATTAAACACCACTATCATTACATTGTTGTTGTTCTATGTCCATAAACTCATCACAGTTTATTATCTCGTTGTTGTTCCATGTAACATCCCTAGTTTTAAATCCCCTCAAATTATAATGTAATTATGTAAATGTGATTTAAGCAGGTGAACCGATATGTTTGGGGTGAAAATCCCATATTGATTAATATGGCTAAGGACTGAACTATGTGTTATGTACATTTAAATAATTAATAAAAATAATAATCGCTGTGATACGAGAGAAATGGTAACAATGGGAGGCTGTGATTCCACAAGAGAGCAAGTTAAAAGGGTGATCCAAAGGGAAACCCGTGTCTTTTGCTTGAGTTAATGTGTCATAACCATATAATCCTCCCTTTGAATTCTTAAACACTCAAACATTGAATTCATGTAAGAGGGTTGGTGTGTGAGAACACCTCATAGAGTTATTCATTGTATGGGCTGAAATACAGTCAACATTGGGGAGTGTTAGTGAATTTGCATGGGGTGAAAGGAAATTTGTATGGAAAAACGAAATAGTTTTACATGTTGCTTTTGGGCAGGAAGAAGAGAGGTGAGTGTTAAAAAGAGTACCATCCATGTTGTGTTTGAAGGCAATCATTATTGGACTATGTTTATGTTGGAAGTGTGACCTATAAAAATGAGTTGTGTGTTTGTGGAGCATTTTCATGTTGAAGAAATTGTTCAAAAACCTTGAGAAGGTTGCAAGAACACTCCTGAAGTAGTTGTGAGTTCTTGAAGTCCTCGACTGTGAGATTCCTAGTCAACCGAGTGCACTAGAGCCCAAGATGGAAGTGGGAAGGCCTAAGGGACCGTGTGCAGTGAAGAGGGATCTCATTCATTGGGTTGTGTTGGTTGTGGAGAAAAGAGCTAGTGGATTGGAACTATTGTTGGGGTAGAACCTGGGTTTTGGATTGCTAAATGTGGAGAGTGGACAACTATGAGGGCCAGAGCTCCTTGTGGACTCATAGCCTCAACTCGTGGGTGGCATGTTGTTGATAAAAAATGAACAATAGCGTATATAGCTGGAAGGAACATCTTCCATACGTAGTCACTTGGTTATTTTATAAACAGAGAAGTTTTTTGTTATGTTTATTATGGTAATTCTTTTGTGTAAATATTTGAATGTTGTGTGTTTGTTTGATTTATTACATTCATAGGTTTTTATTATGCTATTAGTTTCCATGAGTTATTTGGCATGTTGCATGCAGATTTTTAAATGGTAACCAAGTATGCTAAATCGTTTTTGTAGTAATGTGGCTCAACTTCAAGGTAGGTATGCTACATTCCATATCCACAAACTCATCACAATTTGCTCTCTTCTCTTAGAGAATTGATCATCCTCCCATCATGAGTAGATTCTTTACTTCACTATTTTGAAACATTTCGAAATGACATTTAAACCCATAGAACCATATGATACCCAATGTTTTCCATATACACTAACTAATATTGTTTTTCATATATACTAAATAATATTAATATTGTTGGAATAGCATGCCACCAAATATTAATATCAATGACATGCCACCAAATATTGATATTTCCTTTAAATACTCATCATCTATCTTCATGCTTCATGGAAATGATGACAATTATGTTAAATTTTAATATTTCTTCAAAAAATATATATCATAAAATTTGAGTAATTTTGATATTTCTTTTAAGAACCCATCATCTATTTCAATGGAAATTATGTCTTCGTATTGATGGAGATGAGGTATTTAGTATCGATGGAGATTATATATATCTAGGACCACTTGGAAGTCTCAATGATCGAAATTATGTCAAATTTTGATTATTTTTTAAAAAAACATCACAAATTTTAATTTTCATATTTCGTTATGGAAATGAAGGAGATTATGATTATATTTCGATTATATTTCAGTGTTTACTCAAAACATTTTGATAATCAATCAACTTAAAAAGAGATACTCTTAATATGATTAAAGTAAAAAAAATGTTTTTGATATAATCAACTTAAATGCTTTTTCACATAAATACTTGATAAGGATTAAAACGATTAAAGCACTACTTAGATCAAGATTAAAATGATTAAATTAGTATAAAAATAAAAAATTTCCAATAATTTTTTTTATTATTTTTCAATTTTAAATATTATATATAGCCCCGGATGGGGTGACACGCGGCTTAGCATTGACACTGGGCTTAGCATTAAGCCATGGCATAAACGCTGATGGTCGCCACCCACAAGCCTGCATTTACGATGGTGGACGGCCATAACAGCGGGTATACGATGGAGGGACACCTCCCTCGCGCGATCACTCTCGTTCACAGTGCACTCAGCATGACAGGGTATAAGGAGGGTCAGTTGACCTCGGCCTCTGGTAATTTGTTTTTTCATGTGCCTGAGCAGAGCGGGTCTGCTCTTGCTTCGGCTCTCCTCTTCGTATGGGAGCTCTGGTGCAGTCCTGCATCTCTCTCTTCCTGGCTCACTCCCATCTCGCTGCATTTCGGTGAGGAAATTCCTGGCATTTTGCTTTTTCATGTGCCTGGACAGAGTGGGTCTAATCTTGCTCCGGCTCTCCTCTTCATCTGGGAGCTCTAGTGTAGCCCGGCATCCTTCTCGTCCCAGCTTACTCCCTTCTCGCTGCAACCCCTCTGTATAGTCATCTATCCCCCGAAAATTATGGCCAGAAAGCGGGGTAGGCCTCACCGTGGCTCGGCCTGGTACACCCACAAGGCGTAGCGACAAAGGAAAGAAAAGTTGGAGTGAGCTTTGGCGTTGGCGACCTCCATTCTCTGAAAGAAAGCTTGAGCTGAGAAATTGGCGCCGCACGCCATCATTGCGGAGACAAGAGCCGGATGTAGCAGCGAAGCCACGGTAATTAAGCCGGGAGACAGGGAGGAGGATGGTGTTGAGGACGCGTTTCCCACCTGTTATGTGGAAGAATTTCCGTTCAAGGAGGACCTGACGACCACCCCGAAGCCCCAAGCCATGGAGGCGACACACCGGGATGGAAGCGGCCCAAAAATCGCTCTAGCAGATGACATCCCCGGGTGCATTGTTGAGGAAATTCCCTGGCCGGGTGACTACAGCCCCACCAGCCATGATATGCAGGCAACGTTCAAGGAAGAAACGCGGGATGCAACCAGTGCAGAAGTGAACGCGGACAACAATCGCTCGGCGAGGAAGGAAGAAGGGAATGGTGCAGAGCTGATGGAGCTTGACGCTGGAATTGGAGCGACCGTGGAATTGAGGGATGTATCCCTCAACGACGTGGGTGATGGTTTGCATGGCTCTCTCCTTCGTGCAAAGCATCTGGCTCTGGTGTTCGAACTCCGAGGCCACATGGCAGACCTGGGGCATAGAGCCCTTCTCATGGGCCAACGTCTGGACCTGCTCCTCGACGTGTACTCCAATGTTCCAGCTAAGCGGAAGTGCCCTCTCTGCGCACAGGCTTTTGCCATCCCGGCTGGGTCCACGTGGAAAACAAGCAAGGGCGACAGGTCATCGGGTATCTAGGTCTTTTATGCTTTTCCTAGTTCTTAGTTTTATCATGTTACTGTTATATGTCCATTTGGACTATAGCCATCTGTCCTGGTTTCCTCCAGGCGGGACAGATGCTATTTTGTTTCTTGTTTTATCATGTTACTGTTACATGCTCTCCAAACTATGCTGGTTTCCGGTAATCGACAACATTTTTGGTGACTCAGACCTATATCACTGTATATTTTGTCAAAGTTTCTTTGATAACTTAATATAGCAGGGTCCACTTTTTTACTAATTTTTTTTTTTTTTAAATATTATATATAAAAATATTCATAATTAATCACACACTTATCATAGTATTTTTCTGGCTCTTTGATTGGGACGTGATCTTAAGTGTATTAGAGGGATGTGTTATTTAAAGTCTATTTTATTTTTTATTATAAATTTTATTTTTGTTTTTTAAAAGGTTATTCTCTGTTTTTTTATATATATTTTTAATCAATTTTATTTGTAACTATTAAAAAGTTAATTTTTATTTGTAAATATTAGAAATGGTAAGAATGTAGTTAATTTTTATTTGTAAATATTAGAAATGGTAAGAATGGAGTTAATTTTT